>JBAIZL010000001.1:378515594-378685594 GCA_036971475.1 Prosapia bicincta
AACCAAAACTAAACCGAGCTCTTAAAGTAAACTTTTCATTTTAATTTATTTTGTGAGAACAATATTTTCTATTTTAACACTTCAAAAATTAAAAACGAATAAATAATGACATTTATTGGGCTTTAAGGACCTTTAAAGAGGTTTTATTTTTAGATTTAGAGTGTTTAAAATATCTGGCAACAAATTCAGTTTTGATGTATTCCTTGTCTTTCTCAGAAAGTGAAACTCTGAAAAACGATTTTATTTTAGTTGGAAATACTATTCTAAATAATTGAGTTAAACGATTTTTAACTAAAATTTAAAAGCAGTATATCTTGAAGATATGTACATAGGTTTTAGAAATGTTTTCTAGAAAATTTTACGAGTTTCTCTGTTTTAATACAAAAACATTCAGATTGTCCACTTGGTGGGTAAGGATGGGAGAAAACCGTGGTGAAACTGGGTTCACACTCACTTACACACACACACACACACACACACACACACACACACACACACACACACACACACACACACACACAATGTGAACTAGTAGACGGAATTGAAAAAGGTTGTGTAAATTTACTTAAGCACCTGGACGGACACACACACACAATTCGGACTACAGTAAAGCACCTCTTGTGACCATGATCTTTCAATCCCCTCTTCTACATCTTATGGATAATCTTTGAATTAAAACACCACACATATATTGTAAAGAAAATAAATAGACACAAATATGTGTATTAAAAGGTGCATTTTCATAATGCATCAAATAATGCTACTTGCAACAGATCTTAAACAGTAATTCTTTAACACAGTGTCTCCCAACAATTTTTTTTTGCTCCTTTATCGGTCGCTATATTGACAAAGACCCCTCAACTTCTTAAACTACAATTCTAGATTACACGCAAAATAAGTTGAATTATATTAGCTATTAGCAAGGAATTTATAGTACCCCTACCCACTTGCTTTAAGGTGGAAACTGTTCTTCTATATGAAAACTTGATGTTAACACAAGTTTATTACAAGTACATTCAAGAATTGTTGTATTTTTATTTAAAATACAAAATGTAAAAGCATTAACATATTTAAGTATATTGGTTAAGGCAAAATTCATTAAACTTATTTATATTAATATTTTGTTTGGAACAAGGAGTTAATAAAGTAAAAACAAGTATCACAAGTTCGGTAAAATAGTGATAAACAGAGAAAATTGAATACAAATATAAATAATAAAAATATTATTAATATCACTAGTTCAAAGATATTACACAATGCAATTGAAATAACTCACAACTTGACAATAATTTGAGGGAGTCGAGTTGAATCAGTCCGCTCGGCTCCGAATAGGTAACGCTCAGCTCGTACCCAATCGGATACGGGAGCAACGAATGTGTTAAATACAAATACTTGAACTTCAGTGACATCTCACTGAAGACATTGCCCACGGGCCACCTGTTGGGAACCACTGCTTGAGGACAACGATAAGACTGTTCGCGAGAGGTGGAAACCTTGCCAGAAGTTTTCGGACGCCTAACTTGAAATGATAAAGTCTACAACTATCATACAAATTATTGAGTGATTCTAGGTTTAAAACAAGCTTCAGTTCAGGATAGTCTCAAACCCAAACGACAGCCAAACGCTGAGTATTGGAGAGTTCTTTTTAAGGTTGGATTTTTCCACAAAACGTCTATAGTTTTCAAGACATTTTAAATGGGAAAAGACTTTATTTATATTGCATGAGTTGGCTTGGATGGAGATAATTTTATTATGGTTGATATTTCATTACTAAAATGTTACATAGTTAATAGAACTATATTCTAGGCTACCTTAACACTTACTCACTAGTTTATTACTTAAGTCCTACATCAGGCGAACTTACACACATTTCCAAACACAAACAATCCATAACACGTAAGAATACCATTAAAATAAAAATATTAGCAAATATCCCAATACAAATATCATAAAAAGTAATTAATGCAACAAGTTATCTAGGATTAAACCGTTATGCATAATTCAATGCCCATGCCATCATCATAAGAGGGTTCTATTACAAAATTACATTCTAGAATACAATAAACTAGACTGTAAATTATTTTGTAAATTATCTAGTTTGTAAGTTATTGTATTCTAGATAGTAATTTTATAATAGAAGCCTCTGATGGTTATGACATGGGTATCGAATTATGCATAAGGGTAACTTGTTATATTGATTATTTTTGTGCTGATTTCACCAATATTTTTATTGTAATATATTGTGCCACTTTACTCTTGGTATTGTATGAATGTAACATTAACGAAAGTATGGGCTATATTAATGTATTTTTGTAGATACGTTCATACTAACAACAAGAAATATGGATTTGTCTATTTTATACACTTTCTTCTGCAAAATATACCAAAATAAGTAAAAATAGATAACATCTGACGTGTGACGTTAAGGCTAGTATATAAGGATTAAGCATTATCGTAGTCGAACGCATCTCATTCGTGACATTATTTCCTTTATTGTTTCCACATTATACGGCAGGTAGATCGTATTTATGTACGTTCGATATGTTATTACAACAGAACGAATATTGTATTTCTTAAATGTGAAACCAATTTAATGTTTATTAATGGTCTATCTAAATATAACAGTGCGTTAAGGGCATAGATTCGTCGTTTGGTGAAAGTTTATAAAATAAATTTATGTCGAATAAAATTGTAAAAAATACATATGTCGAAGAAAATTATAAAAACGCACATTTATGTTGAATACAATTATAAAAATTAGATTTATGTCGAATAAAATTATAAAAACATATATTTATGTCGAATAAAATTATAAAAAATATATTTATGTCAAAGAAATTATAAAATAATATAATTATTTCGAATAAAATTTTAAAAAAATATATTTATGTCGAAAAAAGTATAAAAATTATTATGTCGATGAAAATTTAAAAAATAATATATTTAGATTAAAGAAAAATTATAAAAAATATATATTTATGTCGACGAAAATTATAAAAAAATGTATGTAGATTGAAGAAAATTGAAAAAAATATATATTCGTGCTAATGAAAGTTGTAGAAATATTTATTTATGTCAAAGAAACTTATAAAAAAGTATATTTATGACGAAGAAAATTATAAAAAATATATTTAGTCCGAATAAAATTATAAATAATATATTTATTTCGAAGAAAATTAAAAATAATATTTTTTAGGTTGAAGAAAATTTTAAAAATATATATTTATGTCAAAGAAAGCTATAGAAATATATAGTTTTGTCAAAGAAAATTATTAAAAAATAAATTTATGTCGAAGAAAATTATAAACAAAAATATATTTTTGTTGAAGAAAATTATAAAAATTGTATTTAGGCTATGTCGAAATAAAGTATAACAAATTCTTTAATAATAGTTTGTAACAAAAATATAATTATAATAATCTGTCAAAATTGGTAGATTTTCAAATTTAGCTCGCTTTTACCCGTGAGAAAACTTTTTAGGATATAACAAAGTCTTTCTTTAAACAAATTGTAGCAGAGAAACAAGCAAACATAACTGAGCGTGGGAAGAAGTCTGTGGATGTTTGTCAAATCACGATACATCTGAGCCCAACAATCGATAGATAGAAACGCTTAGTACAGAAACTCTATACTGTTGGTTGCAACAGAAAAATCAATAAAGATAGAACACACTTGAAACCCAACACATTCGTACACTTTGCGTCACTACAATACCGAACAAATAAACAAAGAGGTCACATAAAAACCAACATATTCGCCAAGTTACGCTGAGTCACAATATAGCAGACTTAGAGATTCCACTCCTTCAAAACACAAAGTTTACCTACAAATAAATATGGCGATAACAATATGGCACACCTTAACAACTATACTACACAAACTATATTCACCAGCTACCTCAGAATCACAATAACACGAGGTAGCTCACGCCTGGGGAGAGTCTAAACCTGTAATACAGTATCAACATATCCGCCAAGTTATGTTGCGTCACAATCATGTGGATAAACCCAACACCATCTAGGGAGATGAGATACAAAACAAGTATTTTTTAGGTTCCCATAGTTACAAAAAAAAAAATGTCACAACTAAACACCCAAATAAAGACCACATAATAAGAAAATTAACTTACCTAAACAGTTACGTAGAGTCACAGCAACAGTGATGAATTCAACGCCTAGAGCAAAAACATACAATAAAATAAAACAATTTAGTTTTTATGTTTCGTATGATTATAAAAATATGTCACAACTAAACACCTAAATAAAACCACATAATAAAACAATTAACATATGAGTGCAGTTTCATAGAGTCACAAAAATGTGGACAGAACCAACACATAGTGAGAGGTTACACTTTACAGACAAATCTAACGAATCCCTATGGATTACTAAAGAGAGACCAAATATTCAAACCAAACACTATATCCATATTTATTTTATAATATAAAGTAATACTATATTTCAACTAAAATAATAAATAAAATTTAATTTTCATAACATTCCAGGCAACAATACTACACTATATGGTTCATTTTTAAAAATAATTTTCAATACGAGAAAGTTGTGTCCATCGTTATAATATTCGATAATTACACGTAAAACAAACAAATCTGTGTCGTAAAGTGTTGCAACAATTTTATTATATTTTTTACTCGTAGGTTTTATTGCTCATTGCGTTCTGCGAAACTTTTACGTTCAAAGTTAGTAGTTTTACGATTTGCGCGAAGCTAAATTGAAGTAATAAATTAATTATAGGATTTAGCTGAATTTTTTAAAAATGTACTGAGACAAAACGTTTTCCCTACCTGATATAGTCATCAGTGTCGCTTTCATGATGCAAATTTATAATATTCACACATGTTATGTATGATTTCCATATTATGTGTGTATGTGTGTTTGTGCGTGTGTGTGTAAGAATCGCTGAAAACAAGTATTTTAAACAAGAAAATTTTAAAGTAAATTCCTACTAAGGTCAACAAAGACAAATGCCATTTTAGTTACTTTTTATTAAATGATTACAATTAATATAAGTATAGGAACTAAAACTATGCGTTAAAATAACTGTTCTACCAGATAACCTTTAACAAAAAAAATCAGCGGTTTTATGAAATCATGTGTTATCATTTATATTAAGCCAAATGGGACGAAATAATTAAATTGCATACCTTGCTGCTTTTGTTTAAAGTTTTTATTTCCATATAAAATAAAATACATTCAATAAATTTAATTAATTAAATAGTATTTGAAAAAACTGTATTTACATCAATTGTCATGCACTACAAGTTTAAACATTTGTGTTTGGACTTGAGTGGATAAGTAAAAATTATTTTAATAACAATTGAAGAATTGAACAAGGTATATATAAGGAGAGTGTAAACTCTAATAGGATGAGTTGAATGCCCCTATCTATGTACATTACGCAAATATCACTATGGTATACAGTTGCCGAAATACTTGACCGCCTTTACAAAGCGGTACCTCTTAAATAATATCGCCCCGTACTTTAAGCACTTAGGCAAAAATATCCCAACTCTGCACGTAGTGGTAACACTGTATCCGCAACAAATTGTATAGAAATTCACAGCTGTTGGGTTTCGGTCTCGGACGATATTTAACTACAATTTATATAATCGTGACACCTTTGTAAGGTTCCAGAAATAGACCGTGGCCTGTGGTTCAACTTATTTTTAAATCTGGCAACCGACGGATCATTTTAAAATGAGCAAATCTGTATTCAGAGAAATGATAGTATTTCTGTGTCACTATGAATGGAGCTAAAGTAGTGCGAGTGAATATCGTAATGCGGACTTGTAAATATTTAATAGTACCTTTACAATGACGCGAACCGAAACCGATAATAATGCTAATATATAGAGAGAAAATCACTGATAAAAAAAAACTTCCAATCCATCAATAAACTTAAATTAGGATAATATTTGCGGACAACACCTCAATTGTGCCTGTTAACGTTGGCATAAATACAAGAACCCAGGGAGCTTGTGCCCCTACTGAAATATATAAAATTGATCATTTTTACTACATATTTTAATAAATGTTATTTGAAATGAATTCATAAACATAAGGCATGTTAATGTCTAAGGTATAGCTTTTAATAGTAATAATATTATAGGCAGAAACTATTAATGTTTGTTTAAAAGAACATATTGTAAGAAATAATAAAAATGTAATTTTTTTTCATCTGTATTAATGTTTACGTCAAAACATTTGTTTGATGAATTATATGAACTATTTACTAAACGTACTCCTATATATGGATATTTGTAATATTATCCAAGAAAAAACTGTCCTAATAAAAAAAATTATAGGCGATGAAAATTTCACACACGAAATTAAATCCTATATATACCACTGTCTTTTAATAATTGAAATACTAATAAACAATGTCGTCAATGTATATATGAATGTATATCTATGTATGTATGTATTTATTTATGTTTAGTGTTTGTCTGTATATATATGCAACACTGTTTTCTTGTATTCATTTAGCACTTACACTTTATTATACTGAAAAAAGAATCTTACTTGGTATATATGCGAGTTCACTTTCGAGGCCTTTTATTACGTGTCCTCATTTTCGAGTTTTTTTTTTCTAGATGTACATATATATATATATATATATATATATATATATATATATATATATATATATATATATATATATAATAAGTAAAATATTTCAAAAACAAGAACTGTTTAAATATATATATAAATATATATATATATATATATATATTTATATAAATATTTCTTGTTTTTAAAATATTTTACTTATATATATATTATATATAGTGTTTTTTATTACATTATAGTACACATTTATTTTAAAATGCATATAATTATGTAGTATTTTGAAATCTAATGTATTATATTTTAATATATAACAGAATGTAATATATTATTACCATATAATATTCGTTTTATATAGTATACTATGATACAATCAAATACTTATATAATACAATATTCTGCTTCCGGAATGTCTTTTATAAACGTTTTTTTATAGGCAAAACGGGATATAAACAATCAGTAATATATATCAAATGATGTAATATATACCTATCAATTCCATTGTGGCTTACATCTAGTTTTAATAATGTAGCTGTAGTTATTATTAAACTGCAGTATTGTGAGGTTATTAAGGTTAGACTATTACAGAATGAATGTCAGCCGCTTAGGCCTAGGTCAAATTTTACTGTCTCCACAACACTTTGTCATTCAGATAATATCGCGTTTCTATAATACTGAACAGCTTTACGATTTGATGTGTTGATCTCCATTGCAGGGGCAATTACTCACAACATGTAAAGCGATTCATGTCTAATAATATTACAAATAATATTGCTGAACAACAGGCAACCATACATAGACACTGAAGAAAATGAGATACGGTTACCTAATCTGGTATAATTGTTACTGGCTGGCATACATTAGCGATGAGAATCTTGCGATCTGCCACTGTACAAGAGCTGTGTCGCTAATGTAAAGGTGTCCCCTAGATAGCTCCTAATGACAAGCGCTTTTAAATTGTCTGAGTCATTCAGTTTCGAAGCTTTATACTTGCGACCAGCGTTCTACTTTACATTGTTTCCCTATCTCAGGAATCTTTGCACTTTATTACGTTCCGGAAGGAAGTTGAGAGCGCTCTCTAGAATAAACAAAGTGTGTCACAATAGTAACATTTTATTTTAAGCGCTCGCCCACTTCTATAGGTCAATCGTTCCGTTACACTTTTTGAAGAGAAAACTACTATAGCGACGCCTACACAAACTTATTGGATGACATAAGCGTATAGTTTCTCCACAGTATAGTTTTCGTCAATTTGCGCTATGAGTCACCTCAAAGTGAATTAAATGGTAACATATGATTTCATGCAACAGCTGATTTTGTGTTGTAGGTTATGTTGTAGAAACAGCTGTTTTACACGTAGGCTATATTGGATTATTTATTGAAAATTGTTAAGAAAAAGCAATTGGTGTTTGATTCCCTATGAGTTATATGAAAGGGAAATATACGATAACATAAATTTCATCCTACAGCTGATTTTGTGTTATAGGTTGTTGTAGAAACAGCTGTTTTGCACGTAGGTTATATTGGATTATTTATTGAAAATTGTTAAGGAAAAAGGAATTGGTGTTTGATTCGCTTTGAGTACCATGAAAGGGAAATAAGTGATAACTAATGATTTAATCCAACAGCTATTTTTTGTTATAGGTTTTGTTGTAGAAACAGCTGTTTTACACGTAGGTTATAATGGATTATTTATTGAAAATTGTTAAGGAAAAAAGAACTGCTGTTTGATTTGCTATGAGTCATATGAAAGTGAAATAAATGATAACATATGATTTCATCCAACAGCTGATTTTGTGTTATAGGTTGTTGTAGAAACAGCTGTTTTCAACGTAGGTTATATTGGATTATTTATTGAAAATTGTTAAGGAAAAAGCAATTGGTGTTTGATTTGCTTTGAGTTACATGGAAGGGAAATAAATGATAACTAATGATTTCATCCAACAGCTATTTTTTGTTATAGGTTTAGTTGTAGAAACAGCTGTTTTACACGTAGGTTATAATGGATTATTTATTGAAAATTGTTAAGGAAAAAGAACTGCTGTTTGATTTGCTATGAGTCATATGAAAGTGAAATAAATGATAACATATTATTTCATCCAACAGCTGATTTTGTTTTACATGTTATGTTGTAGAAACAGTTGTTTAACACTATGTTAAGATACACTATCTATTGAACATTATTAAGAAAAAATGTTTTTTTTTAAAGTATTGATTAGTTAATTTATTGATATACTAATTTATTTAAATTGTGACAAATGTCGATACAAATAATTCAATATTACGATAGTAATAAGTTATCTATGTTTAATCCAATTTTTGAAATGAAAACATTTCTTAGGCACGTCTGATACTCTTTATGAATTGATTTCAAATGAATTTATTTTCAAAAAATAGCATTCAGTAAACCTCAATAAATGTGTTTGTTACTAACATTATTTTATTAAACTACAATAAATATTAGTCTATAATAATATATTCCCCAAATAAAAATATAAATAGTGAATTAAAAAAGTATGAATTCATTTTTTTGATGCTATTGTTTAAAATTTTGTAAAATTATTAGCTTTAATTTGTAATATGTACACAATATCAAGAGCACAGTGGTACAATATATTACAATAAAAATATTTAAAAGAACCCCAATACCACATGTAAATTGTACTTTTTCAATTCTAAATTAGCTAAAAATGTCAACGTTTTAAAGTTTTCCCTAAATTTATAAATGGTTTCCGCATTAATCTTAATAATTCACGTACGAAGAGAGTTATCGAATTTGCGAAACTCTAATGGTTAATTAAATATCTTTATAGTAAATTAGCTAATTTAGAATTGAAAAAGTACAATTTACATTTCTACAAATACGTTGTATTAATTTAATTACTTTAAGTTTATTTATTGTCATTGCTGTAGTTTTTATTACTTATGTATTATTATAAAGTACTTTTTGACTTAACCTATTTGGTTCCTGATGGCCGATCGTTATTTGTCGGTCGAAGGCGGAGAGGGGGCGGAGCTTACCTCACGCCTATATATAGCGACCGCGGAGAACGATTGGTATCATTCTAGTTTGTAACTTCTTGTGTGCTAGATTGTATTTTGTAACAAGACCCTCTGATGATGATGACATGGTCATCGAAATGTACATAAGGGTTTAATCTTAAGTAACTTGTTTTATTTGTTGTTTTTGTGGCATTGGGGTTCTTTTCAATATTTTTATTGTAATTGTAATATGTAGTTCACATTTTGGTTTTAAATGTAAAATTTCTGTATTATTGTTTCTTATTATGTAACGAATGTGTAGATAGTATGCCAATACTTAAGATTAACTGTTTCTCTCAATTCAAAATGTTTTTAGACGTGTCTATAAAAGTTTTTCCATCTATCCCCCGAGCACCAGAAAGAAATTTTTATTTACAATATTTTCGTCATTTGTTTCAGTTCACCTTTAAATCATACCTAAACTAGTTTACATATAATTTTTTTTCTTTCATTTTGTACTACGGTACGCTTTCTTTCCCATACACATTTGTTAGTGAAGCTATGAACACAATGTTCATAGTTTGGCTCTCCTTACACATTCATTATGACGTTCAATAACTTTCTTGTTTTCAATCAATACCATCTACTTATTCCATCCAATAACCTTTCGTTACAGCATTTTAACTTTTAAAGAGAACGAAGGTCTCCAAATCCACAATGTTTATTTTATTTTGACTTCTGACCCTAATCAATTGTAACAATCGGCAATGTTTGCATTACTCGCCTAACAGTTACGTTATCTGTGCACACTTCGACATCTTATAGAGACGTCTATCAGCATAAAACACAAGATGAGACCAATTCTGATAAATTTACAATGACAACATATTTTTAAATCCTGACCTATTAATAGCTGGTGACAAGCCAGGACAATGCATTGTGCCAACAGGCCGCTGCTAACATAGATTTTGTGTGCACATTTAAATAACAAAGCTGTACCATTTCCTTCAGTCGTCACAGCTATTATTACTTAAATTTTAAAGCTAAAACATATTCTTGTATTGAATTACAGTTTTGATACTAAGTCCTTACAGTTCCGATGACTGAATATATATTGTTGTCGTTACAGTTCTGATGACTGGAGAGTTTGTTGTAGTTACAGTTCTGATGATTAGAGATATTTTGTTGTCGTTACAGATCCGATGAATGGAAATAATTTGTTTTCGTTACAGTGGCTGGAGATATTTTGTTAATACAGTTCCGATGACTGGAGATATTTTGCTGTCGTTTCAGTTCTGATGACTGGACATATTTTGCTGTCATTACAGTTCCGATGACTGGACATATTTTGGTGTCGTTTCAGTTCTGATGACTGGACATATCTTGCTGTCGTTTCAGTTCTGATGACTGGAGATATTTTGCTGTCGTTTCAGTTCTGATGACTGGACATATTTTGCTGTCGTTACAGTTCTGATGACTGGACATATTTTGCTGTCGTTTCAGTTCTGATGACTGGAGATATTTTGCTGTCGTTTCAATTCTGATGACTGGACATATTTTGCTGTCGTTACAGTTCCGATGACTGGAGATATTTTGCTGTCGTTTCAGTTCCGATGACTGGACATATTTTGCTGTCGTTACAGTTCTGATGACTGGAAATATTTGGCTGTCGTTTCAGTTCCGATGACTGGACATATTTGGCTGTCGTTTCAGTTCTGATGACTGGACATATTTTGCTGTCGTTACAGTTCTGATGGCTGGACATATTTGGCTGTCGTTTCAGTTCCGATGACTGGAGATATTTTGCTGTCGTTACAGTTCTGATGGCTGGATATATTTTGCTATCGTTACAGTTCTGATGGCTGGACATATTTTGCTGTCGTTACAGTTCTAATGGCTGGACATATTTTGCTGTCGTTTCAGTTCTGATGGCTGGACATATTTTGCTGTCGTTACAGTTCTGATGGCTGGACATATTTTGCTGTCGTTACAGTTCTGATGACTGGAGATATTTTGCTGTCGTTTCAGTTCTGATGACTGGACATATTTTGCTGTCGTTACAGTTCTGATGGCTGGACATATTTGGCTGTCGTTTCAGTTCCGATGCCTGGACATATTTTGCTGACGTTACAGTTCCGATGACTGGAGATATTTTGCTGTCGTTTCAGTTCTGATGGCTGGAAATATTTTGCTGTCGTTTCAGTTCTGATGACTGGACATATTTTGCTGTCGTTACAGTTCTGATGGCTGGACATATTTGGCTGTCGTTTCAGTTCTGATGACTGGAGATATTTTGCTGTCGTTTCAGTTCTGATGGCTGGAAATATTTTGCTGTCGTTTCAGTTCTGATGACTGGACATATTTTGGTGTCGTTTCAGTTCTGATTACTGAAGGTATTTTGCTGTCGTTTCAGTTCTGATGACTGGACATATTTTGCTGTCGTTTCAGTTCTGATGACTGGACATATTTTGGTGTCGTTTCAGTTCTGATGACTGAAGGTATTTTGCTGTCGTTTCAGTTCTGATGACTGGACATATTTTGCTGTCGTTTCAGTTCTGATGACTGGACATATTTTGGTGTCGTTTCAGTTCTGATTACTGAAGGTATTTTGCTGTCGTTTCAGTTCTGATGACTGGACATATTTTGCTGTCGTTTCAGTTCTGATGACTGGACATATTTTGGTGTCGTTTCAGTTCTGATGACTGAAGGTATTTTGCTGTCGTTTCAGTTCGGATGACTGGACATATTTTGCTGTCGTTTCAGTTCTGATGGCTGGAAATATTTTGCTGTCGTTTCAGTTCTGATGACTGGACATATTTTGGTGTCGTTTCAGTTCTGATTACTGAAGGTATTTTGCTGTCGTTTCAGTTCTGATGACTGGAAATATTTTGCTGTCGTTTCAGTTCTGATGACTGAAGGTATTTTGCTGTCGTTTCAGTTCGGATGACTGGACATATTTTGCTGTCGTTTCAGTTCTGATGGCTGGAAATATTTTGCTGTCGTTTCAGTTCTGATGACTGGACATATTTTGGTGTCGTTTCAGTTCTGATTACTGAAGGTATTTTGCTGTCGTTTCAGTTCTGATGACTGGACATATTTTGGTGTCGTTTCAGTTCTGATGACTGAAGGTATTTTGCTGTCGTTTCAGTTCGGATGACTGGACATATTTTGCTGTCGTTTCAGTTCTGATGACTGGACATATTTTGGTGTCGTTTCAGTTCTGATTACTGAAGGTATTTTGCTGTCGTTTCAGTTCTGATGACTGGACATATTTTGCTGTCGTTTCAGTTCTGATGACTGGACATATTTTGGTGTCGTTTCAGTTCTGATGACTGAAGGTATTTTGCTGTCGTTTCAGTTCGGATGACTGGACATATTTTGCTGTCGTTACAGTTCCGATGGCTGGACATATTTTGCTGTCGTTTCAGTTCTGATGACTGGACATATTTTGCTGTCGTTTCAGTTCTGATGACTGGAGATATTTTGTTGTCGTTTCAGATCTGTTACCGCGCAAGTACAAGCTGGGAAATATTCCTTTAGGTCGTTACGGTGCTGATGACTTTAGATATTTTTTTTTTCGTATATTACTCAGTGCGTTCATGTACAAGCTGGATAACATTTTATATTTACGTTACAGTTATTAAACCAGAACAAATTTCTTTTCGCACAGGCGGTAACATGTTTGCTTGGCTTAAAGTTCTGTGGCCGATCTAGAATAAGAAGATCTTGGGATATTACCTAGTTATGTCGATAGCGTATTTAAGCTGTACAACCTAAAGCCTAAAAATTATTATTTATTCCGTTAAAATGTGACTCTGATTAAGACACATTCAGTATATCTTTACAACGTTACATTTCTATAGCCGTTTTTACATAAAGCCAGGAAAGTTTTCTTAGGTAGTTATAATTCTGATGCTGCCCAAACACAATAACGATCGGCTTATCCGTTTCAGTTTTCATTACGTAACATCACAAGCGAGTGACTGTTCCCTGGATAAAGCTTTATTCATTTTCTGGAGATATTATTCACTAATATTTTAAAAATATTCTAATTTTAAGCGCAATAAGGAGGAATTAGTTTCAAGCAGTGTGTGTATAATTGTAGAATATAGCATGACATTTAGACCTCTCGGACACAAGAACTAACGTGATTTCTTTGTGTCGCAATGTGTCAGAAATCGGAGAAAAAATTACAACTAACGAAGAAGAACGAAACTGTGTGTCTATGATTCCTGTGCCAGATAACAGCACAAAAGTCTCGTTCCTAATAACGGCAAAAATAAATTAATTTTATCCATATTAAATTAATTTTATTATTAATTTATTGATCTCAATTTTGAGGGTAATCAAGGTAGGTAATTAATTCTGTATTGACTGTCCCGATTGTAACGGATTTTCAACTTTTGCAAATCTTGTGTCACATTCCCACACGAGCTCCTTAGTATTCAAGACAGACATGTTGCTTCAAACATGTCTGGATATTCAATATTCAATCCACTTTAGAAAATAGTTTTGATTCTAGCGTTTTATCTAATAAAATAAGCAATTCTATCTGAAATCCGAGCATTTCTCCTGCAATCCTAAATTAAATCTGTTTGAGGGAAGTTTTATTTTTAAAGGGAGCTACTGAAATGCACAGATGTTTGTGGAAATGGGGGAAAAACTTTGAATATGTACACATCAGCCTCCTATACGTTCAGTTATTTTCCCGCAACTGCTAAATTAGGGTCATAACAACTTCATGCAAAGGTATTTAGAGCACAGATTTTAAAGTTCTTTTAAACACCGACTAAGATTAGGTAATGGTTAGCATTTTCTAGTTTTGAAAATAAATCTGAATGAAAGCGTGTTCTGAAACCGTATGGTGTGAATCATCATCCGGTAGTTCCGCCAGAGCAAGGGACGTGGCGTCTCAGAGACTCTCACCTGAGCCTAACATTGTTGAGCAACAATATTTACAACGTACAGTAAATCAAGCTGGACGTGCACATGATATAGGGCTTGCGATAGAGGAGTCAGCTTTCTTAGCAAACATTGTAAAGATAAGCGCCGTGACAGGTTAGTCAACAGACACTCTGCTTTGTAGACTCAAGACCCGCTTTGCCTTCTTCGCAAATTTTGCCCTGATTTCACTTTAACTTCAACTGGATTTATGCTAACTTTCAATAGTTAACACAGAGAGAACAGCTCTTAAGCACACACACAGGGCTGCATCTATATTGACTTGTTTAAGCTAACTTACAAATATTCACACGATATCCAAAACATTACTTCATAATTGTTACTTAATTGAGTCGTCTTTTGCTGTGTTTGTTTAATATTCAACCTATTTTGAGTACTAGACTTAGTTAAGGCCAAAGGCACTCCTTTGTGCTGTACGACTTGGCCATATATCACAGTGCGTCCTAGGAGTTCCAGCGTCAGCACGAACAGTTAGGTTTGCATTCTTTGTGCCAACTGACTTAGCCATATTGCACAGTGCCTCCTTGCAGTTCCAGGGTCTCCAACATCGTCAGTATTAACAGTTAGGTTTGCATTTTTTTGTGCCAACCGACTTGTCCATATTTCTCAGTGCGTCCCTGCAGTTCCAGGGTCTCCTAGATCGTCAGCATGAACAACGAACAGATAGATTTGCATTCCTTTGTGCCAACTGACTTAGCCATATGGCACAGTGCGTCCCTGCAGTTCCAGGGTCTCCAACATCGTCAGCATTAACAGTTAGGTTTGCATTTTTTTTGTGCCAACCGACTTGCCCATATTGCTCAGTGCGTCTTTGCAGTTCCAGGGTCTCCTAGATCGTCAGCATGAACAACGAACAGATAGGTTTGCATTCCTTTGTGCCAACTGACTTAGCCATATGGCACAGTGCGTCCCTGCAGTTCCAGGGTCTCCAACATCGTCAGCATTAACAGTTAGGTTTGCATTTTTTTGTGCCAACCGACTTGCCCATATTGCTCAGTGCGTCTTTGCAGTTCCAGGGTCTCCTAGATCGTCAGCATGAACAACGAACAGATAGGTTTGCATTCCTTTGTGCCAACTGACTTAGCCATATGGCACAGTGCCTCCTTACAGTTCCAGGGTCACCAAGATCGTTAGCATGAACAATTAGGTTTGTATTCCTTGTGCCAACTGACTTTTCTATATTGCTCAGTGCGTCCTTGCAGTTTCAGGGTTTCTAAGATAGTCAGTATAAACAGGTAGATTATTCTATGTGAGGTTATCTAGAGATGAAGATATTTTGTCAGCAGGTTCGCCAGCTTTTATTGTTTGAATCGCAAGACAGCCCAAGTTAACACAGATGTTCTGGTTTGCTCGTAATAGGAGTAGGGCTGGTGTATTACTAAACAATTTAACACTAGATAATGCAATTATATTAAACTTAGAAATCCGAGATAACACCGGGTAATTTGTTTTCATTATAAAATCAATAAAACGCTCGTAGCTAAACAACAAAATGAAGAGAAGTAATAACAACCAAAACACCAAATTTAATAGTTCGCAGACAGAGGCCTCTTGACCCACTGTGACGCCAGTTACTATGTGGCTGATCTCTTACACCGCCATAGCAGTAACAGAATGTATTTGGGGTGTCTTGCGGTTTGAAGGAGTCGGTTGCTCTGGATTATTTTGATTGTCGACAGACTCTACACAAATAATTTAGAAGGAAACAACCTACTAGCTAGCACACCAACTGTCCCACGACACTTACCTCTGCCGGATTGACTATGGTGGGCTTTCATGATGTCAAGGTACCAGTATGATCGAGAACCCTAACAGAGTTCTGACCTAAAAGGCCTTGACTGGTCACCGTCGACTTACCCACATGGACAGTCCCCTTCGGCTGTGGCTCTTCCTCATGTGACACCAGGGACTTAGTATTACATTTCACTTCACCTGGTTTTCCGTGATTCACACAGACGTCACTCACTACTCACATACCAAGGACCCACCAGGTAACTCCCTTTCACTCATAACTACCCCACTTACCTCCCTAAACACCTGAAACCCTGATTTACTCAGTAACCCTTGCCTACTAAATTCCAACCCCATTTTCCATAACCTGAAATGATAACAGTAATCAAAAACACATTTTAATTGATACTAATAGAAAAATAGGCCCTTCAACACAATAAAAGTATATTTAAAAAACAAGCTCCTGGGACCGTAATTATTATACTACAGCTGTACCTGGCCCTTACTGCATCGGATCAACGTGAACTAATAAAATCGATTCTTCAATAACCGCAGAGCGTTTTATTACCATTGCGTCATAAATCGATTAATCGCTGTTCTGTATTAACCCTATAATCGTAAACCACTGCTGGGTCACGTGACACCTGTTTAGAGATTTAAGACTCTTTACACCGAATGACTTTATTTGCGATTGTTTTTCTGAGGAATATAAATACTCTACGGGTTTCAATTTAAGCAGTAAATATAACGATAATTTGGGCCACTACAAAGAGAAAGGGATGTCAGGAACGTAAAAGTGCTGCAAGTGCACAATCTAGTAACAATTAAAACTTCTAATCTGTGTTAAATCTTTTTCAAACTATGCTGACATCATGATTGAGTATTGTATAGGCTGTCAATCTCTCTGTCTCACTCAGAAGTTAATTTCTATCTTCATTCTCAAATTTGTCCTGTTTTTATCGTAAATAAATACATTCACAGTTTTTGAGTTATTCAAGTTTCCAACTTATTTAAAAAATTGAAGCAAAAGAAATAAAAAAACTTGCTGTTAGTCAAGCATACTTTTTTATTACCTAGGGATATGTAAGAAGAAAAACGTATTTAGTCTTTGTCAGCAGTGTCGTCAAATTGCTTTGGTGACAAGTAGTTTTTCCGTGAATTTGCAAAGTAATCCCTGTCAGCAGTGTCGTCAAATTGCTTTTCTGGCAAGTAGTTGTTCCGTGACTTTGCGAAGTAATCCCTGTCAGCTGTGTCGTCAAATTGCTTTGGTGGCAAGTAGTTGTTCCGTGACTTTGCCAAGTAATCCCTGTCAACAGTGTCGTCAAATTGCTTTGGTGGCAAGTAGTTGTTCCGTGACTTTGCGAAGTAATCCCTGTCAGCAGTGAGATCAAATTGCTTTGGTGGCAAGTAGTTTTTCCGTGAATTTGCGCAGTAATCCCTGTCAGCAGTGTCGTCAAATTGCGCTGGTGGCAAGTAGTTGTTCCGTGACTTTGCGAAGTAATCCCTGTCAGCAGTGTCGTCAAATTGCTTTGGTGGCAAGTAGTTGTTCCGTGACTTTGCCAAATAATCCCTGTCAACAGTGTCTTCAAATTGCTTTGTTGATAAGTAGTTGTTCGGTGAATTTGCCAAGTAATCCCTGTCAGCAGTATTGTCAAATTCCTTTGGTGACAAGTAGTTGTTCGGTGTTTTTGCCAAGTAACACCTGTCAGCAGTGTAGTCAAAATGCTTTGGTGACAAGTCGTCGTTCGGTGATTTTGCCAAGTAATCCTTGTCAGCAGTGTCGTCAAATTGCTTTGGTGGCAAGTAATTGTTCGGTGACTTTGCCAAGTAACCCCTGTCAGCAGTGTCGTCAAATTGCTTTGGTGACAAGTAGTTGTTCGGTGACTTTGCCAAGTAATCCCTGTCATCAGTGTCTTCAAATTGCTTTGTTGACAAGTAGTTGTTCGGTGAATTTGCCAAGTAATCCCTGTCAGCAGTGTCGTCAAATTTCTTTGGTGACAAGTAGTTGTTCGGTGACTTTGCCAAGTAATCCCTGTCAGCAGTGTCGTCAAATTGCTTTGGTGGCAAGTAGTTGTTCCGTGACTTTGCCAATTAATCCCTGTCAGCAGTGTCGTCAAAAATGTTTTGGTGGCAAGTAGTTGTATGGTGAATTTGCCAAGTAATCCCTGACAGCAGTGTCGTATAATTGCTTTGGTGGCAAGTAGTTGTTCGGTGACTTTGCCAAGTAATCCCTGTCAGCAGTGTCGTCAAATTGCTTTGGTGGCCAGTAGTTGTTCGGTGACTTTGCCAAGTAACCCCTGTCAGCAGTGTCGTCAAATTGCTTTGGTGACAAGTAGTTGTTCGGTGACTTTGCCAAGTAATCCCTGTCAGCAGTGTCTTCAAATTGCTTTGTTGACAAGTAGTTGTTCGGTGACTTTGCCAAGTAATCCCTGTCAGCAGTGTCGTCAAATTGCTTTGGTGGCAAGTAGTTGTTCCGTGACTTTGCCAATTAATCCCTGTCAGCAGTGTCGTCAAAAATGTTTTGGTGGCAAGTAGTTGTTTGGTGACTTTGCCAAGTAATCCCTGTCAGCAGTGTCGTCAAATTGCTTTGGTGGCAAGTAGTTGTTCGGTGACTTTGCCAAGTAATCCCTGTTAGCAGTGTCGTCAAATTGCTTTGGTGGCAAGTAGTTGTTCGGCGACTTTGCCAAGTAACCCCTGTCAGGAGTTCTTGACACAGATAGTTCTTTAGTTTTATACATTGTTGCTTTAGTTTGTTATAACTTCAGAGTTCCAGTTCGGAACTAAGATTAGAATGTTGTTAAATGAATAACGACATTATATTTTACAGTTCGTACATAATGTTGGTACACTTCCCGAGTCATTTTACAAGCTTTAAAGTACATTATGTCACCAATGTATTAAAACTGCTGCATCTGTGACTTTGTACACAAGGCATTAAAAACAGCTAAACACTTGAACTTACAAACAAATTCAACACTTTCGTCACTCTAGCTTTACAATTTACGCCAAAGCCATGCCAAAACAAAGTTATAAGAGAGTGTACTATGACAATATTCTACTTGCTCATCTAAGCCAGTCCGATCATGTCTGCCATTCAATACACGTATTTATTGGGAACGAGCACAAAGGGAAGCGACGTCACGACGCCTTGCTATCCGTATACACTTACAAATATCTTTATTTTAGTAAGCAGTTTATTCCCTCGCCAAACATCTAAGCTACAAACGCAAAGCTTCCAACATTATACAAACACCGTTTAACCATATATCTTTTCCGGAATACTGTAAACAATTACATGTACATTCTATCTAACAATATAACCCACAAAGCTCTCTCCCTCTCTCCGACCTCCTTTTATCTGTTTATTCCATCCCGCACTAAAAACATTTGGAGCAATATTCAATCCATATTTTCCGAGTGATTCATTCATAGTTCCGATGCGCAACTACTTCTCCGGTCTTCGATCTTCACGGTCTTACGCTCTTCAGTTCAGCGTAAACCAATCAATTGCATATTTTACAGTGTCTGCGAAGGAAGGTTTCCGTTTCTTATAGTGGAGCCCTCAGCAAACAGTTTCTACCGTCCACTGTCCCTTAAGGTAATACAGTCAGTAAAAACATTCTTAGGTTCACCTTTCCTTATATTACTAACCTCAGCAAACAGTTTCTACCGTCCACTGTCCCTTAAGGTAATAGAATCAGTGAAACATTCTTAGGTTCACCTTTCCTTATATTACTAACCTCAGCAAACAGTTTCTACCGTCCACTGTTCCTTAAGGTAATACAGTCAGTGAAACATTCTTAGGTTCACCTTTCCTTATATTACTAACCTCAGCAAACAGTTTCTACCGTCCACTGTCCCTTAAGGTAATAGAATCAGTGAAACATTCTTAGGTTCACCTTTCCTTATATTACTAACCTCAGCAAACAGTTTCTACCGTCCACTGTTCCTTAAGGTAATAGAATCAGTGAAACATTCTTAGGTTCACCTTTCCTTATATTACTAACCTCAGCAAACAGTTTCTACCGTCCACTGTTCCTTAAGGTAATACAGTCAGTGAAACATTCTTAGGTTCACCTTTCCTTATATTACTAACCTCAGCAAACAGTTTCTACCGTCCACTGTCCCTTAAGGTAATAGAATCAGTGAAACATTCTTAGGTTCACCTTTCCTTATATTACTAACCTCAGCAAACAGTTTCTACCGTCCACTGTCCCTTAAGGTAATACAGTCAGTGAAACATTCTTAGGTTCACCTTTCCTTATATTACTAACCTCAGCAAACAGTTTCTACCGTCCACTGTCCCTTAAGGTAATAGAATCAGTGAAACATTCTTAGGTTCACCTTTCCTTATATTACTAACCTCAGCAAACAGTTTCTACCGTCCACTGTTCCTTAAGGTAATACAGTCAGTGAAACATTCTTAGGTTCACCTTTCCTTATATTACTAACCTCAGCAAACAGTTTCTACCGTCCACTGTCCCTTAAGGTAATAGAATCAGTGAAACATTCTTAGGTTCACCTTTCCTTATATTACTAACCTCAGCAAACAGTTTCTACCGTCCACTGTTCCTTAAGGTAATACAGTCAGTGAAACATTCTTAGGTTCACCTTTCCTTATATTACTAACCTCAGCAAACAGTTTCTACCGTCCACTGTTCCTTAAAGTAATACAGTCAGTGAAACATTCTTAGGTTCACCTTTCCTTGTATTACTAACCTCAGCAAACAGTTTCTACCGTCCACTGTTCCTTAGGGTAATACAGTCAGTGAAACATTCTTAGGTTTACCTTTCCTTATATTACTAACCTCAGCAAACAGTTTCTACCGTCCACTGTTCCTTAGGGTAATACAGTCAGTGAAACATTCTTAGGTTCACCTTTCCTTGTATTACTAACCTCAGCAAACAGTTTCTACCGTCCACTGTTCCTTAAGGTAATAGAATCAGTGAAACATTCTTAGGTTTACCTTTCCTTATATTACTAACCTCAGCAAACAGTTTCTACCGTCCACTGTTCCTTAAAGTAATACAGTCAGTGAAACATTCTTAGGTTCACCTTTCCTTATATTACTAACCTCAGCAAACAGTTTCTACCGTCCACTGTTCCTTAAGGTAATACAGTCAGTGAAACATTCTTAGGTTCACCTTTCCTTATATTACTAACCTCAGCAAACAGTTTCTACCGTCCACTGTTCCTTAAAGTAATACAGTCAGTGAAACATTCTTAGGTTCACCTTTCCTTGTATTACTAACCTCAGCAAACAGTTTCTACCGTCCACTGTTCCTTAGGGTAATACAGTCAGTGAAACATTCTTAGGTTTACCTTTCCTTATATTACTAACCTCAGCAAACAGTTTCTACCGTCCACTGTCCCTTAAGGTAATACAGTCAGTGAAACACTCTTAGGTTCACCTTTCCTTATATTACTAACTTCAGCAAACAGTTTCTACCGTCCACTGTTCCTTAAGGTAATACAGTCAGTGAAACATTCTTGGGTTCACCTTTCCTTATATTACTAACCTCAGCAAACCGTTTCTACCGTCCACTGTTCCTTAAGGTAATACAGTCAGTGAAACATTCTTAGGTTCACCTTTCCTTATATTACTAACCTCAGCAAACAGTTTCTACCGTCCACTGTTCCTTAAAGTAATACAGTCAGTGAAACATTCTTAGGTTCACCTTTCCTTGTATTACTAACCTCAGCAAACAGTTTCTACCGTCCACTGTTCCTTAGGGTAATACAGTCAGTGAAACATTCTTAGGTTTACCTTTCCTTATATTACTAACCTCAGCAAACAGTTTCTACCGTCCACTGTCCCTTAAGGTAATACAGTCAGTGAAACACTCTTAGGTTCACCTTTCCTTATATTACTAACTTCAGCAAACAGTTTCTACCGTCCACTGTTCCTTAAGGTAATACAGTCAGTGAAACATTCTTAGGTTCACCTTTCCTTATATTAATAACTTCAGCAAACAGTTTCTACCGTCCACTGTTCCTTAAGGTAATACAGTCAGTGAAACATTCTTAGGTTCACCTTTCCTTATATTACTAACTTCAGCAAACAGTTTCTACCGTCCACTGTCCCTTAAGGTAATACAGTCAGTGAAACATTCTTAGGTTCACCTTTCCTTATATTACTAACCTCAGCAAACAGTTTCTACCGTCCACTGTCCCTTAAGGTAATACAGTCAGTGAAACACTCTTAGGTTCACCTTTCCTTATATTACTAACTTCAGCAAACAGTTTCTACCGTCCACTGTTCCTTAAGGTAATACAGTCAGTGAAACATTCTTAGGTTCACCTTTCCTTGTATTACTAACCTCAGCAAACAGTTTCTACCGTCCACTGTTCCTTAAAGTAATACAGTCAGTGAAACATTCTTAGGTTCACCTTTCCTTGTATTACTAACCTCAGCAAACAGTTTCTACCGTCCACTGTTCCTTAAAGTAATACAGTCAGTGAAACATTCTTAGGTTTACCTTTCCTTATATTACTAACCTCAGCAAACAGTTTCTACCGTCCACTGTCCCTTAAGGTAATACAGTCAGTGAAACATTCTTAGGTTCACCTTTCCTTGTATTACTAACCTCAGCGATCAGTTTCTTTCGTTCGATGCTTCCTTGAATGTTATCCTCAGTAAACAGTTTCTCTCATTCTATTATCTTAGAGTTTTACCATTGACAAATAGTGTTATCCTCAGTAAACAGTTTTTATCATTTACCGTAACCTAAAATTTAACCCTTAGCAAATAGTGTTATCATCAGTAAACGGTTTCTATCATATGCCGTACCTTAAAACTTTACCTTTAGCAAACAGTGTTATCCTCAATAAACAGTTTCTATTATATCCCATACCTTAAAATTTTACCTTTATCAAACAGTGTTATCCTCAGTAAAAAGTTTCTATCATATCCCGTACCTTAAAACTTTACCTCTAGCAAACAGTGTTATCCTCAATAAACAGTTTCTATTATATCCCATACCTTAAAATTTTACCTTTAGCAAACAGTGTTATCGTCATTTAACAGTTTCTATCATATCCCGTACCTTAAGATTTTACCTTTAGCAAAGAGTGTTATCGTCATTAAACAGTTTCTATCATTCACCGTAGCTTAAAATTTTACCTTTAGCAAATAGTGTTATCATCAGTAAACGGTTTCTATCATATCCCGTACCTTAAAACTTTACCTCTAGCAAACAGTGTTATCCTCAATAAACAGTTTCTATTATATCCCATACCTTAAAATTTTACCTTTAGCAAACAGTGTTATCGTCATTAAACAGTTTCTATCATATCCCGTACCTTAAGATTTTACCTTTAGCAAAGAGTGTTATCGTCATTAAACAGTTTCTATCATTCACCGTAGCTTAAAATTTTACCTTTAGCAAACAGTGTTGTCCTCAATAAACAGTTTCTATTATATCCCATACCTTGAAATTTTACCTTTAGCAAACAGTGTTATCGTCATTAAACAGTTTCTATCATATCCCGTATCTTAAAATTTTACCTTTAGCAAAGAGTGTTATCGTCATTAAACAGTTTCTATCATATCCCGTACCTTAAAATTTTACCTTTAGCAAAGAGTGTTATCGTCATTAAAGAGTTTCTATCATATCCCGTATCTTAAAAGTTTACCTTTAGCAAACAGTGTTATCGTCATTAAACAGTTTCTATCATATCCCGTATCTTAAAATTTTACCTTTAGCAAAGAGTGTTATCGTCATTAAACAGTTTCTATCATTCACCGTAGCTTAAAACTTCACCTTCAGTAAACAGTATCTACCACTAACCGAACTTTGAGTCTTTTTCAAAATTAAGACTTCGTTTGTTTAACAAACAAAATTTTACCATTTGTTGATTCCATCTTCGCGTGAGCTACTAGTAATCACTTACACTTTTAAAATGTTTTAAACTTGCCTATAGTAGCACTTACGTTGCTTGTTGAGGTCGGCCGTTTCGGGAGATGTGTCCCTTTGTCAACTCAGACCGTAACTCAGTTGGTAACGAGTTAAGGTCTGAGTTGACAAAGGAACACAACCACCGAAACGGCCGTCTTCAACAAGCAAAGTAAGTGCTACTATAGGCAAGTTTAAAACATTTTAAAAGTGTAAATAAAATTTTACCGTTAACTGTTCCTTACAGTATGATTCTCCAAAGACAGCTGCACCGTACCTTAAGGAACTGTTACCTATGGTGCTATCTCTAGCAAATGTTCCTATTTTTTGCCATTTCTCAAAGTGCAGTTCTCAATACATCTTCCTTCTGTTTCTGTTTCGTTAAATTCTAACATAAAACATCACTTATTTCTGTTCCTTGTTCTTATACCAGTAATATGTTCTCACGTTAGCTGTTCTTTGTAGTACTATTACAAAGAACCTCCCGTGCACAGTTTATTTGTTTGTCGTATCGACATGAAGTCGTTATGACTTCAAATCGAAATATGAGGAAGAATCCTCTGGGGTCACGTCTGCGTAGCTGCATTCCTAAACTATGCTGTCTGTCAAAGTCATAGGTAGGTATATACCTTAAACGCCTTTAGGAAAACTATTTTTCAGATAGAAAGACATATCAGTCTAGCAGTAACTTAATCGATTTCCTCCGTCTCATTCAGTCCTTTCTAAGAACGTAAGAAATTACTGTGCAATCAAATTAAATATATACAAAACCACATTTCTACTTTAACATGTGTATCTTGACAAAAAAGGATGTTCTAACTACCTTACAATATTATTGCTATATATGTAACTCGTACAAGCGTTTATAACTGTATAGTAGGTGGTGCTAGGCAAGTGGGTAGACCTCTACAACTGGCCTGCATCGGAGCAAACTAGTGTTTTTTCTGTAAATAGAAGCAGCGTTTAATATAACGTAAATCAGACGGCAGTCCAAACAGCGCGGCGTTCCTAATCCAATAGCATCCAGTGTTGTGATTTCTCTGAGCAAGTAAATAAACGCCCTCAAATTATTCCCAAACAGTTCACGTTGCTCAAACTTCCGATCACGAGTCTTTAATCATTAATTAAAAATAACAAGAGCTTTGTAATATCCAAAGCACTGCGAAATGAATGCTACCTGATCTGAATTACTGTTTGATATTATTTTACTAAGGGTAATTATTTGATTAAATATGACGGCTAATTGTGTATTACTATTGGTGTCCGGATGATTTAGGTGACTTTTGTAAAGTTAAAAGGCTTTGCTACCCAAATATCGGGCTTATCTAGAAAGTCTTTCTTATCAAAACTTATAGAATTAAGGCTGAATATTTGATAAATATATCGGTAATTCTGTCCTACAACCGGAATATCAAAATATCTGTCTTATGTAGAAAGTTCTTTGTTAAACGTCATTGAACTGAGGCTAATTATTTGATTAAATATTAGGGCTAATTGTATCTCAGAACCAATGTATGGATAAAGTGGCTGACTGATGTAATAATAAAAAGCGCTGCTACCCAAATATAGAGCTTATATAGAAAGTTCTTTGTCAAACTTCATTGAATAGAGGCTAATTATTTGATTAAATATTAGGGCTAATTGTATCTCAGAACCAATGTATGGATAAAGTGGCTGACTGTTGTAATCATAAAAAGTTCTGCTACCCAAATATAGAGCTTATGTAGAAAGTTCTTTGTCAAACTTCATTGAACTGAGACTAATTATTTGATTAAATATTAGGGCTAATTGTATCACAGAACCAATGTATGGATAAAGTGACTGACTGTCGTAATATTAAAAAGCTTTGCTACCCAAATATAGAGCTTATGTAGAAAGTTCATTGTCAAATTTCATTGAACTGAGGCTAATTATTTGATTATATATTAGGGCTAATTGTATCACAGAACCAATGTATCGATAAAGTGACTGACTGTCGTAATATTAAAAAGCACTGCTACCCAAATATAGAGCTTATGTAGATAGGTTTTTTTGTCAAACCTCATTGAATTGAGGCTAATTATTTGAATAAATATTAGGGCTAATTGTATCTCAGAATCAATGTATGAATAAAGTGGCTGACTGTCGTAATATTAAAAAGCTTTGCTACCAAAATATAGAGCTTATGTAGAAAGGTTTTTTTGTCAAAACTCATTGAATTGAGGCTAATTATTTGAATTAATATTAGGGCTAATTGTATCTCAGAACCAATGTATGGATAAAGTGACTGACTGTCGTAATATTAAAAAGCTTTGCTACCCAAATATAGAGCTTATGTAGAAAAGTTCTTTTGTCAAACCTCATTGAATTGAGGCTAATTATTTGAATTAATATCAGGGCTAATTGTATCTCAGAACAAATGTATGGATAAAGTAGCTGACTGTTGTAATATTAAAAAGCTTTGCTACCCAAATATAGAGGTTATGTAGAAAGGTTCTTTTGTCAAACCTCATTGAATTGAGGCTAATTATTTGAATTAATATTAGGGCTAATTGTATCTCAGAACAAATGTATGGATAAAGTAGCTGACTGTTGTAATATTAAAAAGCTTTGCTACCCAAATATAGAGGTTATGTAGAAAGGTTCTTTTGTCAAACCTCATTGAATTGAGGCTAATTATTTGAATTAATATTAGGGCTAATTGTATCTCAGAACCAATGTATGGATAAAGTGGCTGACTGTTGTAATAATAAAAAGCTTTGCTATCCAAATATAGAGGTTATGTAGAAAGGTTATTTTGTCAAAACTCATTGAATTGAGGCTAATTATTTGAATAAATATTAGTGATAATTGTATCTCAGAACCAATGTATGGATAAAGTGACTGACTGTCGTAATATTAAAAAGCTTTGCTACCCAAATATAGAGCTTATGTAGAAAGGTTCTTTTGTCAAACCTCATTGAATTGAGGCTAATTATTTGAATTAATATTAGGGCTAATTGTATCTCAGAACCAATGTATGGATAAAGTGGCTGACTGTTGTAATAATAAAAAGCACTGCTACCCAAATATAGAGGTTATGTAGAAAGGTTCTTTTGTCAAACTTCATTGAATTGAGGCTAATTATTTGAATTAATATTAGGGCTAATTGTATCTCAGAACCAATGTATGGATAAAGTGGCTGACTGTTGTAATAATAAAAAGCACTGCTACCCAAATATAGAGCTTATGTAGAAAGGCTTTTTTGTCAAACCTCATTGAATTGAGGCTAATTATTTGAATAAATATTAGTGATAATTGTATCTCAGAACCAATGTATGGATAAAGTGGCTGACTGTTGTAATAATAAAAAGCTTTGCTACCCAAATATAGAGGTTATGTAGAAAGGTTCTTTTGTCAAACCTCATTGAATTGAGGCTAATTATTTGAATAAATATTAGTGACAATTGTATCTCAGAACCAATGTATGGATAAAGTGACTGACTGTCGTAATATTAAAAAGCTTTGCTACCCAAATATAGAGCTTATGTAGAAAGGTTCTTTTGTCAAACCTCATTGAATTGAGGCTAATTATTTGAATTAATATTAGGGCTAATTGTATCTCAGAACCAATGTATGGATAAAGTGGCTGACTGTTGTAATAATAAAAAGCACTGCTACCCAAATATAGAGCTTATGTAGAAAGGTTCTTTTGTCAAACCTCATTGAATTGAGGCTAATTATTTGAATTAATATTAGGGCTAATTGTATCTCAGAACCAATGTATGGATAAAGTGGCTGACTGTTGTAATAATAAAAAGCACTGCTACCCAAATATAGAGCCTATGTAGAAAGGGTTTTTTGTCAAACCTTATTGAATTGAGACTAATTATTTGAATTAATATTCGGGCTAATTGTATCTCAGAACCAATGTATGGATAAAGTGGCTGACTGTTGTAATAATAAAAAGCACTGCTACCCAAATATAGAGCTTATGTAGAAAGGTTCTTTTGTCAAACCTCATTGAATTGAGGCTAATTATTTGAATAAATATTAGTGATAATTGTATCTCAGAACCTATGTATGGATAAAGGGGCTGACTGTTGTAATAATAAAAAGCACTGCTACCCAAATATAGAGCTTATGTAGAAAGGCTTTCTTGTAAAATCGTATAGAAGTCTAATTATTTCATTGAATACAACGGTTAATTTTGTCTCAATACCGATATATGGATGAAGTGGTTGACTTTTGTGAATTTAAAAAGCTTTGCTACCAAAATATCTGCTTTATGTAAAAAAGTTTTTTTTGTCAAATCGCATCGAATTACGGTTAATTATTTGATTAAATAAAACGACTAATTGTATCTCTCAACTAATGTAAGGATGAAGTTGGTGATTTCGTAAAATTAATAAGCTTTACCCAATTATCTGCCTTATTTAGAAAGGCTTTATTGGCAAACCACATTAAATTAAGATTAATAATTTGATTAAATATTAGGCTCAATTGTGTCTCACGATCGGTGTATGAATGCAATTATTAATGACTTACCCTAATAATAAGAAGCATTTTTAGCAAAATATCCGACTTATACAGAAAGGTTTTTCGTCAAACCTCATCGAATTGACG
Source organism: Prosapia bicincta (assembly GCA_036971475.1). NCBI lineage: Eukaryota > Metazoa > Arthropoda > Insecta > Hemiptera > Cercopidae > Prosapia > Prosapia bicincta. Next base: position 378,544,337 of record JBAIZL010000001.1, read on the forward strand.
TTACGTATTTGGATAAATATTACGGCTTGATACGTTTTTATTTAAAAATAACAATAACTCTAATGAAGTCATTAATTGTAAAAATACATTAATTGCAAATATTGAACTTTTTTGAGGCATGACTGGAAATGTAAAACTATAATTTACTTTACAGTACATAGTCATTATCTTGCATGTTTTTGTTATAATTTTTATTACAAAAAAAACTATTCAGATCACAGTAGCGTAGCTGTGGTAATTAAACAAGAATAACCCTTGCTACAACTATTTAAAGAACCTTCTTGTACATTTCGCTAAAACAGCATCATCAGAAAGTTAAAAATATTCTCACTTCAGAGTATGTTTGTAGCCTTCTAATGATGGTAACTGTTTTAGCGAAATATACATCAAGGTTGTTTAAATATTTACAGCAAGCGTTATTGTTGTCTATCGATTACAAACTTCATTGTTAGGATATTCTCCTTTGTTTGTTTATTATTACTGACTTAGGTTTTGTTTTGGTTACAGGTAACTGTGGAAATGTTTCGCAATAGGCTATGTGCAATTTACAATATAGTTCAGACACAAGAGGAAAGAATTAATCGATAAGACATTCAAGCCAACTATCTCCAAGATTCCGATCCAAGACAATGCATACGATAACAATACCAAATCTATTTATGGAAATACAAGCTAAAACATTCTATTGCACATGGGACGTAAATGAGACCTAAATTAGACAGCGCAAATGGAGGAGACGAGCGACAACACGACTCTGAAAGACGACGCCTACGCAGATGACCAGGACGCGGTGCTTTTCGAGTTCGTAACAAACGGAGTGCTGCTGAACTTTGTCGGTGTGATGGGGATTGTTGGCAACATCATATCCATGATAATTTTATCGCGACCGCAGATGAAATCGTCAATAAACTACTTGCTGATAGGCCTGGCTCGCTGCGACACCGTGCTCATCGTAACGTCCATGTTTCTCTTCGGACTTCCTGCCATCTACCAATACACAAGGTCCAAGTTTCTGTTTACCTTCCAGTACATCGTCTACCCGTTCCTGGCCCCCGTCGTATTTCCCGTGGCCATTATAGCGCAGACCGTATCCGTCTACCTCACACTAACAGTGACGTTAGAACGGTTCGTGGCCGTGTGTCACCCGCTACAGGCGCGTTCGCTTTGCACCTACGGCAGGGCCAGGCTCTACGTGATCCTCATCATCATCTTCTCCACTCTGTACAACCTTTCCAGGTTCTGGGAGGTGACACTTATAGAGCAGTACTATCCGGAGTATAACACTACTGTTTACGTTCCCGTAGCGTCGTCCTTGAGGAACAACAGGATTTATATATCAGTTTATATACATTGGCTCTACATGATCTTCATATACTTCTTACCATTCAGTTGCTTAGCAGTTCTTAATGCAGCTATCTATAGGCAGGTAAGCGTGATATAATGGTTTATAATTCTTGCTAGAATGTAGTCTTTTATTATTAAAAAAAAATGGCTCTGGCACTTGGTATTATCATGTTCGAGGATAGTCTGTACTCTGCTTGGCATACTCTACATTCTGATGTGTCTGGTCGGATCTAAGAGAGGACATATCTGGGTAACGTACTACGTGTCGTGCTATGTGTGGCATATTCTACAACATGATGGGTATAAATGAGTCTTGGATAGTCTGTACTCTGTCTGGCATAGTCTATATTCTTATGAGTCAGGTCGGATCTAAGAGAGGATATATCTGGGTAACATACTACGTGTCGTGCTATGTGTGGCATATTCTACAACATGATGGGTATAAATGAGTCTGGGATAGTCTGTACTCTGTCTGGCATAGTCTATATTCTGATGAGTCTGGTCGGATCTAAGAGAGGATATATCTGGGTAACATACTACGTGTCGTGCTATGTGTGGCATATTCTACAACATGATGGGTCTAAATGAGTCTGGGATAGTCTGTACTCTGCTTGACATACTCTACATTCTGATGTGTCTCCTCGGATCTAAGATAGGATGTATCTGGGTAACATACTATATGTCGTGCTATGCGTGGCATACTCTACAACATGATGGGTCTAAATGAGTCTGGGATAGTCTGTACTCTGCTTGGCATACTCTACATTCTGATGTGTCTCCTCGGATCTAAGATAGGATGTATCTGGGTAACATACTATATGTCGTGCTATGTGTAGCATATTCTACAACATGATGGATCTAAATGAGTCTGGGATAGTCTGTACTCTGCTTGGCATACTCTACATTCTGATGTGTCTCCTCGGATCTAAGATAGGATGTATCTGGGTAACATACTATATGTCGTGCTATGTGTGGCATATTCTACAACATGATGGGTCTAAATGAGTCTGGGATAGTCTGTACTCTGCTTGGCATACTCTACATTCTGATGTGTCTCCTCGGATCTAAGATAGGATGTATCTGGGTAACATACTATATGTCGTGCTATGTGTGGCATATTCTACAACATGATGGGTCTAAATGAGTCTTGGATAGTCTGTACTCTGCTCGGCATACTCTACATTCTGATGTGTCTCCTCGGATCTAAGATAGGATGTATCTGGGTAACATATTATATGTCGTGCTATGTGTGGCATACTCTACAACATGATGGGTCTAAATGAGTCTGGGATAGTCTGTACTCTGCTTGGCATACTCTACATTCTGATGTGTCTCCTCGGATCTAAGATAGGATGTATCTGGGTAACATACTATATGTCGTGCTATGTGTGGCATACTCTACAACATGATGGATCTAAATGAGTCTCGGATAGTCTGTACTCTTCATGGTATATACGACATCGTATTCGTTCAATATGGGTAGAGGATAGTCATAACTCTTTCTATCATAGTCTACGTTGTGATGAGTCTATATGGATCCGGGATGGTATAAACTCTGTGGGGCAAACTCTGTATGTTGATGGTTTCATGTTTGACAGCGGTGGCTGTAATGCATGTAACATTCAATTAGAGGTCTTGATCGTTTTAAAGCGTTGGATTTCATCAGACAACTTAGAACCATGAGCATGTCATGATAAGTGTTTCGAATAATGAACAATATTATTTTATTACAATCCATAAAAAAAACAAATTAAATGGCAATAACACCAAACTAATAAATCTTTGATATACGCCTATTTTTTTATAAAACATGTTTCATTACTTATTTACATCAGCGGTAAATTAACATACAAGGAACCAACTGCCTACGCGATAAAATTCTAGATACTATTATTTTTTTTGCAATGTGCTCCTCTGTGTTTAGTAATTGATATTGCAGAGTATCCTGTGTGATTAATTTCTAATGAATAATAAAATATATTCCATCTAGATTATGCATTATATCAGAGACGCACGCAAGAGTCGTTGCACCACACTATTGATTATATATATATATATATATATATATATATATATATATATATATATATATATACTATTTACATACTTATTATAATAAACTATTCAATGTTTACTCAACGATTAACTCACTTTTTAAGAAATGAAAAATAATAAGATGTTTTACAAAAGTTAAAATATTAGAAATAATAAATTTTTTACACAAAAATAAGTAAGTGGGAAAATGATTATCAGATTATACAAGAAGAGACTTCTCCTCGACCCATTTCCCGATTTGTTTGGTGATTGTGTGCACTAGCATTACAGTAAGATTTACAGCTGTTCTGATAAGTGATTCTCTTCTCTCGATCCACTGCCAGTTTGATCGAAATTCCCCATCAACCTTGTCGTACGTAATTACTTTAAGTATAATACGTACGACAAGATTAAAGTAAAATATTCACTACATGGCATAAACAGTACTCTAATTTTTCAAGCTGAATCGTTCTCACTATATTTCTGCCTTTAAATAAGAGTTCAAGAACCGTTATGTGTTTCATATTGTCATACCAGCTTGTTACATTTTCTCTGTCTTTATATAAGCGTTCAAGAACCGTTGAACACCTCACACTGTCAAACCAACTTTATGTAACAGTTCGAGAACAGTTTTATTTCTAATCTTATGTTATAGCATTTATTATTTGTTTTCTGTCTTTAAATAATCGTTCGAAAACTGTTTTACATTTCATATTGTCACACCAACTTTAGGTAACAGTTCGAGAACCCTTTTATGTCTTATCTTCTCAGATAAACAGTTATTATTATAATTCTGTCTTTATATAATATTTCGAGAGCAGTGTCATCTTTCATGTTGTCATACCAACTTTATATTTCAGTTCGAGAAGCGTTTATTGTCTAATCTATGTCTCATCTTATATAATAACAATTATTATTTTTCTGCTTTTATATAATCGTTTGAGAACAGTTTTATGTTTTATATTGACATACCAACTTTATGTAACAGTTCTAAAACCGTTTCATGCCTTACATTCTCAGAGAAACAATTATTATTATTTTTCTGTCCTTATGTAATCGATCGGGAACAGTATTATCTATAATATTGTTACACTTTATATTACATATATATTACAACTTTATGTCCGTTTTTGAACTCTTTCCTGCCTAATCCTATGTCCTATCTTATCTTATAACAATTAATATTATTTTCTGTCTTTATATAACCGTTCAAGAACTGCTGGATACCTCAAACTGCCAAACCAAATTTATGTAACAGTTCGAGAAGCGTTTTATGACTAATCTTATCTTATAGTATTTATTATTTGTTTTCTGTCTTTAAATAATCGAAAACTGTTTTATCTTTCATATTGTCACACCAACTTTAGGTAACAGTTTGAGAACCCTTTTATGTCTTATCTTCTCAGACAAACAGTTATTATTATAGTTCTGTCTTTATATAATATTTCGAGAGCAGTGTCATCTTTCATGTTGTCATACCAACTTTATATTACAGTTCGAGAACCGTGTAATATCTAATCCTATGTCTCATCTTATTTAAAAACAATTATTATTTTTCTGTTTTTAAATAATCGTTCGAGAACCGTTTCATCTTGCATATTTCCCAACCAACTTTATGTAAAAGTTCGAGAACTGTTTCATGTCTTATCTTGTCAGACAAACAATTACTAATTTTTACTGTCCTAATATAACCGTTTGTAAACCGTTTCTTGTTTCATATTACCGCACCAACTTTATGTAACATTTCGAGAACCAAACCAATATTATCAACGCAAAACCCACTTGTTTCATTTCCCTATCTTTATGCGACCATCCCAGAACCGTTTCGTGTGTTTTCATTATATGTTTGTCTTTATAAAATTATTCGAGAACCGTTTCATGTATTGTCTTGTCAGACTAGTTTGTCGTATTATACGTCTGTATGTTCATATTTCCAATCGCCAAATTGTTTTATTTGTGGCCTCTGTTAGACCCCATAATTTTACACCATGAAGTAAAATATCCTAACATCCTGGCTTGGAACCGTTCTGTCAAGTCTGTTACTGTAGAAGACTTTTCCAACACGTGCAAATGATGATCTGCCACTTGAGATTCACTTCAGCTCCATAGCGTGATCCTACTTGGTCCACTACAGTTTGTAAGTAGGTTACCTTGTTTGTCTAACTTATGTAAAACCTGTATCTATCAAGGATGATTTTTTTGTATGGGGGAGAGTGAAATCACGAAAAAGGAACTTGTTTCTTTAGTAGCGATTAGAAAATATTTTGAAATTATTTAAAATTTAGTGCAAATGATGAGTGAGAGAGAAATGAAAATACCAGAACAAAAAGAGAGAAAGATAGATAGATAGATAGATAGATAGATAGATAGATAGAGAGAGAGAGAGAGAGAGAGAGAGAAATAGAGAGAGAGAGTAATAATATTACCTGAATAAAGTAAACGTGTAAGTGTTTTTACTTGTTGGCAGGTGAGGCGAGCGAACCAAGAAAGGCAGCGACTATCTAGGCTGCAGAAGAAGGAGATAGGTCTAGCGACTATGCTACTCTGCGTCGTGGTGGTGTTTGTGCTCTGTAACATTTTAGCTCTCGTCACTAACGTTTTGGAAAACTTTTATGGAATTATAATTGACCAACTTGTAAAAACAAGTAACCTGTTAGTTACGATAAATTCGTCTGTAAATTTTGTTATTTATGTAATATTTGGTGAAAAGTTTAAAAGATTGTTTCTAAAACTGTTTTGTTCTGACAACATGTGGTTTTGCGGTAGTGCATTGGGAGGCAGGGACTCACCGGACGGCGCCACTCACGAGGACAGTCTAATATCGAATGGCGAAATGAGGAACTACTCTGTAAGAGGGGCTCATCTGTGCCGCCTGCACAGATCAGGTACGACGATAGTCAGGAACGGAAGGGCTACGTCAGCGAAAAAGAGCTTTCGTAGAAGTATGAGGGTACCGAGAGCTTTCTCTCCAGGGCCATGTGTCTACTATCCGGCACGGAGTATAACCACGACTACTGCAGATAACTGGGAGGAAACGACGACTACAACACTAAATCAACTATAAGACGTTCGAAAATATTCTCCCAAGCCATGTGTCTACTACCCGGCACGGAGTGCAACCACGACTACTGCAGATAACTGGGAGGAAACGACGACTACAACACTAAATCAACTATTAGACGTTCGAAAACATTCTCCCAAGCCATGTGTCTACTACCCGGCACGGAGTGTAACCACGACTACTGCAGATAACTGGGAGGAAACGACGACTACAACACTAAATGAACTATAAGACGTTCGAAAACATTCTCCCAAGCCATGTGTCTACTATCCGGCACGGAGTGCAACCACGACTACTGCAGATAACTGGGAGGAAACGACGACTACAACACTAAATGAACTATAAGACGTTCGAAAACATTCTCCCAAGCCATGTGTCTACTATCCGGCACGGAAGGTAACCACGGCTACTGCAGATAACTGGGAGGAGACGACGACAATACTAAAACCACTGTAAAAAGACTGAAAAATTCTCCAAGGCCATGTGTCTACTACCCTGCACGGAGTGTAATTACGACTACTGCAGATAACTGGGACGAGACGACGACAACACTAAAACCACTGTAAAGTGACTGAAACATTCTCCAAGGCCATGTGTCTACTACCCGGCACGGAAGGTAGTCACGACTACTGCATATAACTGGGACGAGACAATGACGACTACAACTTTAAATCAACTGTTAAATGACTGAAACATTCTCCTACACCATTTGTCTACTACCTAGTACGGGGTTGTAACCACGACTTTTGCAGATAACTTTGACCACTACAACAATAAATAAACCGTGAGACAACCAGAATAATTCTTCAAGGCCATGTTTCTATTACCCTGCCCGGGTTGTAACAAGGACTATTCCTAAAACCTAGAATGAGACGATAGCTACAGCTCTAAACTAAGAGTGAGAAAGCCAATAACATTCTCTTCGGACCATGCTTCGACTACTTTACCACCCGCTTTTACTTAGGATCGGGGGACACAAAACCAATTGTGAAAAGGTCAACAAACTTATACTCACATACCTTATTTACATTACTTAGGAAATATCAGATCAAACTAAGCGATGTGTACCCCGAAAAGGGGTTTGAATTATGTGCCTAGAATGCTATGACAGAGAAAATTGCGACAGAAAATATCTGAGACACATGGCGCCAAAGAGGTGACCTCTTTTGTATTGCGAAAAGAATATGTAGCTCCTTGACTACTCATGTAACCAGGATGAGAGAAGGCGAGGCCAAAGAGGTGACCTGGTTTGTGTTACGAGAGGGTCATGTAGTTCCTTTACTACTCAGTCAGTGGTGTAAGAGAACACGAGGCCAAAGAGGTTACCTTGTTTGTCTTATGAGAAGGCCATGTAGTTCCTTCACTACTCAATGTAACAGGGATAAGAGAACATGAGGTCAAAGAGGTTACGTGGTTTGTGTAACGAAAGGTGCATGTAGTTCCTTCACTACTTAATGTAACCGGGATAAGAGAACTTAAGGACAAAGATGTGACCTGCTTTCTGTTACAAGGCCATGTAGTTCCTTCATTACCCAATATAACTTGGATAGGAGAACATGAGGCCAAAGAGGTGACATGGTTTGTGTTACGAGAGGGTCATGTAGTTCCTTCACTACTCAGTCAGTGGTGTAAGAGAACACGAGGCCAAAGAGGTTACCTTGTTTGTCTTATGAGAAGGCCATGTAGTTCCTTCACTACTCAATGTAACAGGGATAAGAGAACATGAGGTCAAAGAGGTTACGTGGTTTGTGAAATGAAAGGTGCATGTAGTTCCTTCACTACTTAATGTAACCGGGATAAGAGAACTTAAGGACAAAGATGTGACCTGCTTTCTGTTACAAGGCCATGTAGTTCCTTCATTACCCAATATAACTTGGATAGGAGAACATGAGGCCAAAGAGGTGACATGGTTTGTGTTACGAGAGGGTCATGTAGTTCCTTCACTACTCAGTCAGTGGTGTAAGAGAACACGAGGCCAAAGAGGTTACCTTGTTTGTCTTATGAGAAGGTCATGTAGTTCCTTCACTACTCAATGTAACAGGGATAAGAGAACATGAGGTCAAAGAGGTTACGTGGTTTGTGAAATGAAAGGTGCATGTAGTTCCTTCACTACTTAATGTAACCGGGATAAGAGAACTTAAGGCCAAAGATGTGACCTGCTTTCTGTTACAAGGCCATGTAGTTCCTTCACTACTCAATATAACTGGGACAAGAGAACATGAGGCCAAAGATGTGACCTGGTTTGTGTTACGATAAGGCCATGTAGTTCCTTCACTACCCAATAAAACTGGGATAAGAGAACATGAGGCCAAAGAGGTGACCTAGTTTGTGTTATGAGAAGGCTATGTACTTCCTTCACTACTCAATATAACTGGGATAAGAGAAAATGAGGCCAAAGAGGGGACGTGGTTTGTGATACAAAAGAACCTTACAGTTCCTTTACTACTGAATGGAACTGGGATGAGAAAACGTGGATCGGAAGAGAAGTGTGATGATATAACGTCATAATTTAGAAAACATGGCGGGAATTCCCATTTATATTTTACCCGCATGAATATATATATATTTATTTTCTATAGAATTTCTTACTTTAATTTTAAAACGTTTAATGAGAATAGTGACTTTAGTTTTTATGATTTGTAATTCTATATTAGATGAAGAAACAACGTAATGTTTTTATGAACATACACATAATGGTATTCCCTATTACTACTGCATGTTGTAATATATTCATTGAAAGTAAATGTATCCATGCAACTATTATCTCTTACAAATAGCACCAAGAATTGTAAAATATACCAGTTTTTTCATAGTAAGGTTTTACATATTTTTCTTGACATTTAAGTAAAATGAATCTAGTTTTCAGTTGGTACATTATCGTAACTAAATGTAATATTTTTTTCAATTTAAGATAAGTGGAATATGTAAAATGGGCTGAATCTCTTGTTTTTATTTAAAAAGTACGTTATATGTTAATAAAAAAAAACATTTTATAATTAATTTGTTGCTTTGGAAAAAATAATACGGAAAATATAATAAGCAACTATCAACATTGTTTTTTATCTTAACGTAATCTGAGTGGAAATATTACAGTAGAGCCTCGATTATCCGAGCCCCGAATAATCGAATTCAGGGTTAACAGAGGTGTAAATATGTATTACGTATAATATAAGTTTTGCCTTTCTGCATCCTTTTATACCATCAACGTAAAAGTAAGTTTTAGCTCTCGGCATGGTCTTAGACTTATGACGTATATATTTTTGTTTTAGCTTTCTGCATGCTCTTAGACCAACGGCGTAAAAATACGATTTTCCTCTCGACATGTTCTTAGAACAACGACGAAAATGTTTTCGATTTTTAACGCTCAACAACATCTCCGTATGCATAATATTTAGAATAAAGTTAAAACAAAAATTAGTTTTTTTATCTCGTATTTTGATTTTAATTTCATGTTACTTTTTGAATCTGATAATACAGTAAGTGACTGTTTGAATACATTTTCATACATTTCAACAGTTTACAAAACTTTTCTTCTAGGTTTTATAACAAAGTTTATATAATTGGAGATTTAAATGTCCAAAGTACTCGATCCGCTTTATCTCGGATAGTCGGGGTTCAACTGTATTTATTTATTGTTTCAGTTTGTAAGTGTTAAACACTTCTGTGTTTTTAATTTTAGTTACAAACGGTATCGTATTGTACACACACGCCTCCAGGCCTTTAATATTTTTTTAGTATCTTTAGGTGACGATATCAGGCATTAGAAAAGTCTGTGTTGTTATTGCAAATAAAGGAACATGTACTTGTGTTATTTATATCTATTACCTTATATTTTAATACATGCATGTTCAATATAGAAATTTTTATATCATTTTTCAAAACTTTTTTTGACTGTTGTTTTTTTTTTATCTTGAGTAAAAACTTGTTTAACTATTTATATATTTGCAAAATAATCAAAGTAATGTGTAAAGGTTGTAAATAGATGTGTCTATGCCTAAACATTTGTACATATAATGCACATATTCGATTCCGGCCACTAACAGTTGGCCCTAGTTCGCAATGTCTTCCCGTGTTTGCTCGTACAGTGGATCTGTATCACTAAATGTTTCATTAGATGTGTTTTTAAAGATTTTGTTTATTTGAAGAAACCACAATTTGCCTAACATCTGTGTAATGTTTGAAGCATTGACCTACGGCCACGTTGCAAGCATTGCTAGTTGTATATATACCGTCGTAATGGCAAGTATCACTATATGCAGACGCGTTCTCAGATTGTGTAAATACACGTGTTTCTTTGGATACACGCTCACCGTGCCCATCGAGTGTTAGGTTGTTTTCGCTACTCGCTCCACCTATTTGAGGGGCTCAAATGAACACTATTCGAATCTTATGGCTAAATACATTTATTTTTTATCGAAAGAAAGTGGTTAGCTTCTGTTAATACATTCCCTTTGTCACCCCTTCACGGACAAACCAAGGCAAGAGTCCTTGATTTCGTGAGTGCAGTATCATACAACACATCCAGTGGTGATATTGCCAGCACAGCTGTACCGTGTTATTTTACAATATCTTCTAGTCAATGTAAGTTACCCGTTATGTCCAACTGTGTAAGATCGCAGACATTTTGTCGCAACGGGGAAAGTAAATGCTGTGAAATTCCGTTCTGTATGTTACTGTAAATACTCGTATATACGTATAAAAATGTTAATATTGTACATATGTTGTATATAATAAGACTATTTCTATTCCACTCTGTCACTTACGTATTTTTGTCGACTCCAGTCGTTCTATGTCAGCACAATGATTTTAAATAAAAACAGTTCTATTAGTTTTGCTCAAAGATAAGAACATACAAAAACAACGAAGCTAGTAACAAGCGCGCTTCTATGGGATGTCATTGCTCTAAAGTTGTGCTTATGTTAGGGCCAGCATATTATCTAATTATACTTATTACTATACCCTAGTTAGCATTCCCTGGCAAGAGTATCATGGCTTGCGTGCGTAGGATCCTATTGCTCCGTACCAGAGTCACAAACAGATTTATAGAGTCTATGGTTCTCAGTCTGTAAATAAGAAAACCAGTTACTCTTATGTGTTCTGCCAAGGGGGGACCTTGAGGTCCACATGGGCAACCAATGCCGGCCAAATGAAAGGGGCAAAAAGCTGAAGTAGGCTGCCAAAGGGGGCCCTTGAGGCTCACATGGGCAACCAATGTCTGCCAAATGAAAAGGGCTCAAAGCTGAAGTGAGATGCTAAAGGGGGCCCACATGAGCAACCAATGTCTGCCAAATGAAAGGGGCCCAAACCTGAAGTGGGCTGCCAAAGGGGGCCCTTGAGGCCCACATGGGCAACCAATGTCTGCCAAATGAAAGAGACCCAAAGCTGAAGTGGGCTGCCCATGTAAAACGGCGACTAGTCTAAGAGTTAAAGGTTTGCCTGTGTTTAAAAGTTTTCACCGTTGCTAGTATCATAGAATGATAGCACAACATAGTTGAGGGGGTGTTGGGGGGGGGGGGGTGGTTTGTTGCACACCATATCCAAGCCGGTAGAGTCAAAGGAGTAGTGGTCCACTATAGGTTATCAGAAGTAGACTGATAGGTGGTAATGGATAAGCGCCTACAAAATGTTTCTGCACAAGGTCCGTTAAGGAGCAAGATCCAGTCACCGGCTCTTAATAACCAATAGCAAGCCACGATGTTTCAACCCTATCAGGGGATTATAAATACTTCTATCTTTAACACAAAAACAATAAAGTTGGTGTTGGACGAATATTGCTTAAGACGTTGTGAGTGTGAGTCCATGGACATGTCTGGTTACATGTTAAGGCTATGTGACGTCATGTACATGTCTTTGGCTAAGAGGCTCTATCAGGGGATTATAAGTAGTTCTATCTTTAATACAAAAACAAATGCAGTTGATGTTGATGAATATTGTTCAAGACGTTGTGAGTGTGAGCCCATGGATATGTCTGGTCACAGGTTAAGGCTATGAGGCTCCAACCCTATCAGGGGATTATAAGTAGTTCTATCTTTAATACAAAAACAAATGCAGTTGTTGTTGATGAATATTGCTTAAGACGTTGTGAGTGTGAGTCCATGGATATGTCTGGTCACAGGTTAAGGCTATGAGGCCCCAACCCTATCAAGGGATTATAAAGTAGTTCTATCTTTAATACAAAAACAAATGCAGTTGATGTTGATGAATATTGTTCAAGACGTTGTGAGTGTGAGTCCATGGATATGTCTGGTCACAGGTTAAGGCTATGAGGCTCCAACCCTATCAGGGGATTATAAGTAGTTCTATCTTTAATACAAAAACAAATGCAGTTGTTGTTGATGAATATTGCTTAAGACGTTGTGAGTGTGAGTCCATGGATATGTCTGGTCACAGGTTAAGGCTATGAGGCCCCAACCCTATCAAGGGATTATAAAGTAGTTCTATCTTTAATACAAAAACAAATGCAGTTGATGTTGATGAATATTGTTCAAGACGTTGTGAGTGTGAGTCCATGGATATGTCTGGTCACAGGTTAAGGCTATGAGGCTCCAACCCTATCAGGGGATTATAAGTAGTTCTATCTTTAATACAAAAACAAATGCAGTTGTTGTTGATGAATATTGCTTAAGACGTTGTGAGTGTGAGTCCATGGATATGCCTGGTCACAGGTGAAGGCTATGTGACGTAACGTAGATGTATTACGTTTATTGTTGGGTGCAAAGTACTTTATAATGTACTGTTTGTTCCTATCTTGAGCTAGACACTTGCTAACAACTGCCTATAAAGCACTTAATTGGAGGCTATATTCAAAAAGGCCGTTCCTGTAGGCGCGTCGTTTTGTCACTCCCTGCGTAATTGTATGTGGACGGGGTGAGCGTGAACAAACTGTATTTAGTGATTCTATGAGATATTCAGTTTAATTACGTAAAATATCAGTTGAATAATGCAGTCAGTTATACTGTGCATAGGTCTGATTGAGCCCTAGAGTCGGGAATACTTGCGGTCACCCGGAACAAACATCAAGTTGGGACACGCCCCCAGCTGTTTCCCCAATGACTCACTTATCTGGTATTAACTGGTTTCCTTACTACGAGGATATAATTTTTTTTTTAACATAATAGGATTATTTTCATCAGTTGTTTAAAACATTGTAAAATTTATGGGAAATGATACCACACTCCGCTATATTTAAAAATTTAACTTATAAAATTTGCTAACTAATAAATGTCTATTCACTTTCCTGACGCAAGTAAATGTTTATAGAGGTCGTGCATTTATTTGTTCCGCATTTCAAACAAACTAGTAGTCAAAATGTTTTTGCAAATAAAATAATTGATTTATTCAAGCAGAGACACTCTCTATCTGCCATTCGCAGACGGCAATACCTTACTAACTCATTTTCTTATAAATCATGTTGGTTTATATATTAAAAGCTATTAGTTGACATATTATATAAAGCCAAAAAAAATATTAAATGTGTTATGTCGTAGCGAGTTTGGTATAATTTTCCATAACCTTTTAGTAGATATCTACAACGTTTTATAAGAAAGTATGTCCTCCTAGTAATACAAATAATTGGTGTTTCCTAAACCCCTGCAGGTCCATCCTGAGTCGGGGAGGGTTCTCGAGGGTAGTGCCGGTTCCAGTGCCAGCCTGTGTGTGAACAAGTAACTAGTATCTGTACTTGGTGTCAATTGGAACTGGGTTGTCTTATATAACCTAACTCTTAACCCCAGTTTCTACATGGATTAGTCACAACACGCCATCAAACGTTGCTGGATACGTCATATCCATACACCATAACTACACCAAACGACTAATAAATCTACGAGATTTACATAAACGGAATGCGAATAAAATGAAATACAAAAATGCTTCAAAACTCACCCGACTAAAACATACACTCATCAATCTACGATTCGCAAACTGTAGCAAAACTAAACCTAAAATCACATAGCAACACATAATACGGTTCCCACCCTTACAATATCCAGTTGTTGTCTGAGTTGTCTATTAGTGCATCCTCTGAAATGGTTGCCCTCAATGTAACATTATATGTAAATGCTACTGAGGCAAGTTTTAATGTAATGTTTAACTTTTAAACCACTATTTCCCACAACCCCTAAATATTTTATAATACTAAATAGTTTAGACCTTATATTTCCAGTTACACAGTTCTAAGACTGGTCTGTTTGCCAAATGCATTTCTGCGAGCAGAGACAAATATCAAAATAAAAATCAAGTGTTACTATTTTTAAATAAACATTATTAATGTTATTAATATTATATATGTGTTTAAGTCCATTTGGACAGTATATTATATAGCAACCATTATTTTTCTATGCTGTAGAATATTTATATTTACTTGTTATAAATTACTCCCTACTTAATGTGAAAATATAAATTGTGTTAAGTAATAAACCAACATCAAATAAAATGAAATTACAAACCTAAAATAATATTGTATCATTTCTCATGATTTCCTTTCAACGCCTTATGAAATATCTTGATGTATCATCCTCCCATAGTAAGGATGTCCTCTACCATCCTCCCTAACTATGACGATCCGTCCCAACGCTGAACCTATCTATTCACCGTTCCTTTCAATCAATCTATTTCCTTTCAAAGCCTTATGAAATTCCTTGATGTTTGATCCTCCCACCGTAGGGATGTCCTCTATCATCCTCCCTAATTATGACGATCTGTCCCAACGCCAACCTATCTATTCACCGTTCCTTTCAATCAATCTATTTCCTTTCAAAGCCTTATGAAATTCCTTGATGTTTGATCCTCCCACCGTAGGGATGTCCTCTATCATCCTCCCTAACTATGACGATCTGTCCCAACGCCAACCTATCTATTCACCGTTCCTTTCAGTCAATCTATTTCCTTTCAAAGCCTTATGAAATTCCTTGATGTTTGATCCTCCCACCGTAGGGATGTCCTCTATCATCCTCCCTAACTATGACGATCTGTCCCAACGCCAACCTATCTATTCACCGTTCCTTTCAGTCAATCTATTTCCTTTCAAAGCCTTATGAAATTCCTTGATGTTTGATCCTCCCACCGTAGGGATGTCCTCTATCATCCTCCCTAACTATGACGATCTGTCCCAACGCCAACCTATCTATTCACCGTTCCTTTCAATCAATCTATTTCCTTTCAAAGCCTTATGAAATTCCTTGATGTTTGATCCTCCCACCGTAAGGATGTCCTCTATCATCCTCCCTAACTATGACGATCCGTCCCAACGCCGAACCTATCTATTCACCGTTCCTTTCAATCAATCTATTTCCTTTCAAAGCCTTATGAAATTCCTTGATGTTTGATCCTCCCACCGTAGGGATGTCCTCTATCATCCTCCCTAACTATGACGATCCGTCCCAACGCTGAACCTATCTATTCACCGTTCCTTTCAATCAATCTATTTCCTTTCAAAGCCTTATGAAATTCCTTGATGTTTGATCCTCCCACCGTAAGGATGTCCTCTATCATCCTCCCTAACTATGACGATCCGTCCCAACGCTGAACCTATCTATTCACCGTTCCTTTCAATCAATCTATTTCCTTTCAAAGCCTTATGAAATTCCTTGATGTTTGATCCTCCCACCGTAGGGATGTCCTCTATCATCCTCCCTAACTATGACGATCCGTCCCAACGCTGAACCTATCTATTCACCGTTCCTTTCAATCAATCTATTTCCTTTCAAAGCCTTATGAAATTCCTTGATGTTTGATCCTCCCACCGTAGGGATGTCCTCTATCATCCTCCCTAACTATGACGATCTGTCCCAACGCCAACCTATCTATTCACCGTTCCTTTCAATCAATCTATTTCCTTTCAAAGCCTTATGAAATTCCTTGATGTTTGATCCTCCCACCGTAAGGATGTCCTCTATCATCCTCCCTAACTATGACGATCCGTCCCAACGCTGAACCTATCTATTCACCGTTCCTTTCAATCAATCTATTTCCTTTCAAAGCCTTATGAAATTCCTTGATGTTTGATCCTCCCACCGTAGGGATGTCCTCTATCATCCTCCCTAACTATGACGATCCGTCCCAACGCTGAACCTATCTATTCACCGTTCCTTTCAATCAATCTATTTCCTTTCAAAGCCTTATGAAATTCCTTGATGTTTGATCCTCCCACCGTAGGGATGTCCTCTATCATCCTCCCTAACTATGACGATCTGTCCCAACGCCAACCTATCTATTCACCGTTCCTTTCAATCAATCTATTTCCTTTCAAAGCCTTATGAAATTCCTTGATGTTTGATCCTCCCACCGTAGGGATGTCCTCTATCATCCTCCCTAACTATGACGATCCGTCCCAACGCCAACCTATCTATTCACCGTTCCTTTCAGTCAATCTATTTCCTTTCAAGGCTAAATGATATTTCTTGATGTTTCGTCCCTTACCCTGGAATCGCACTCCTGTCACCCCTCCTAACTATAATAATCCGTCACACTGACTACAATAGAAGAAGTAAGTTTATCTTGTAGTAGAAGTAGATTTTTTCGGTTATACGTCAGCAATATTAAAAGATGTCCAATTGTTGGAAACTAAAGTGACATTTATTTTCTAACGAAAGGAAACTTATAAAGTATCCAGTCATAATAGATTTGGTTGTAATTGTACACAACATTACTATGTAGCTAAATTAAAATATTCGTTGTGTTTCTGCATCGACCAGTAAAGGATTTTGACCGTTCTAATCTTATATGTGTAGATTCTATTTGTATATTTTATTAGAGGTATATAGTATATTATATTGTATACAATTACAACAAAATCTGGATACTTTATAGGTTTCCTTTCATTAGAAAATAAATGTCACTTTATTTTCAACAATTGAACCTCTTTTAATATTGCTGACACATAACTGAAAAGATCCGTAGTAGTGCAATAGTTTTAATATTTTTTAGTTGAAAATACTTAGGCATTGGAAAGTAAATTAATTTTTATATCACGCTTAGTTAACAAATTCTAATAAAATATACCACAGATGAAATGTTTAACAAACTAACCATTCAAAATCATCTTTTACTTCTTATAAAATACCATTTGGAGAAAACTGCTCATTATTTTTTCGCCGACCTTATTAACCGATCGTAAATCTGAATATTGTAAACGAAAGTGTGAACTGTCGAAGCAAATATCTTTCCTATAGAGTACAGTTAAGGCTACAGAATCTTCTCCGAGACATAAAATATTCCCTGTGAATAGTATAAATTCATATTACTTGTGCCACTGTAATAAGATAGATAAAGACACGCCTGTTAACGTCAAAGGAATACATTTCCTTCAAAGCGAGGATCACAGATAAGCCTATTAGAATCAGCGACTCGCCACCCGACCATGTGCGACACGTAGTATTCTGTAGTAACGAACGCGTCTCGCGCATTTCTGCTGATGTATATTTGTCTTCATGCCGGCATACATGTTTGCTGTTTCCAATCTTTATTTAGCCAATTGTATTAGCTCTGCATACACTAACATCTCTCAACGTACCTTTAACACGTGTTTGTTAAGTCGAGACAAACATAGATCGCCAACGGCTAGAATAGTAGTGACAAAGACCGCAACTAGTTGTTAAGGCAACACTAATGTGGCAGGCGCGTAATGTAATTGTAGAAATTTAAGAACAAGACAAGTAATTGCTATCACAAGTAGATGGTAAGCTAAGGAGCTTAGGCTCAAGGCAATAAAGTGGTAAATAAAGATGGAAACTGGAAGT
This sequence comes from Prosapia bicincta, assembly GCA_036971475.1. Taxonomy (NCBI): domain Eukaryota; kingdom Metazoa; phylum Arthropoda; class Insecta; order Hemiptera; family Cercopidae; genus Prosapia; species Prosapia bicincta. The sequence goes on from JBAIZL010000001.1 coordinate 378,562,514, forward strand.
TTTTAGGGACATTATGAAGGGTTCAGACGTTGATACTCAAACAGGAAAGCTTAGCTCTTCGTTAGTAGGAATGATTAGGCATAGAAAGTATTATGTGGCATTCAATGCACATCTGATGAGCTGTTACAAGTCAGAGATAGCAAGGAGCTTTACCGGTTTTCTTTGTGTGAATCACAGACGGAAAATGAATCATTTTTCGTCAAACCAGGTTTTCAAAAATGAACCACAGGACTGTGATGTCCCCTTACTGAGCACTTCTACAGGGATTCTTGACCTACAAGAAGAATACCTTATGGCGTTTGAATTTTAACAGTAAGTATTATATTCAAGCATAAATGAAATCTCATTTTGTTGGGCAGAAGCCGCAGAAGAGTTAACTTGGTTTTCCAAGACAGGAGAAAATGAAAATCAAAGCCTTCGAGTTCTCTGTTATTAAGGTTTCAGTAAACACATATACTTTAAACTGAATGTCTGAATATTTACACTTTCACGTAGTGACCTTCACAGCTGCTAGTTTCAACATCGTCGGATAACTGTCAATTGAAAAATAACTGATTATTTCAATAAACAATTAATATAAAAAAAACATAAAGTTAATTCCTAGCTTGGGTCAACAAAAAAAATTATTTTAGCTACGTTTATTAAATATTTACAATTAATATAAATAAAGTAACATAACCTATTCGTTAATGCAGTTGCTCTACCACATAACCTACAAAATAAAATCAGCTGTTTTGTGAAATCATATGTTATCACTAAATTTAAGCCAAATTGTACGAAATAACTACATTGCATTCTTTACCACTTTTGTGAAAGGTTTTCCTTCCATATAAGTGTTAAATCAATTAATTTAATTAAATTAATCAAGTGTTATCCACTTAACATCCTATTAACATTAAGTGTCATCGACAACAAGTTTTAAAAAAGTATTTGAACTTGAGTGGATGATTAAAACGTATTTTATTAACGTTGAAAATTTGAACAAGATATATATATATATATATATATATATATATATATATTTAAGATCAAATAATATACACAAATACAGGAATATTTAATTTATTGAATAATAAACTCAAAGCTTTTCGTTGGTTCACATTACCAACATCCTCAGGAGTTACAATACTAAGAATGATCTTCATTCTTAGTATTGTAACTCCTGAGGATGTTGGTAATGTGAACCAACGAAAAGCTTTGAGTTTATTATTCAATAAATTAAATATTCCTGTATTTGTGTATATTATTTGATCTTAAAAATATTCTAACAGGAAAACACATTTGATATTCTATATATATATATATATATATATATATATATATATATGAGTGTGTGTGTGTGTGTGTGTGTGTGTGTGTGTGTGTGTGTGTGTGTGTGTATGTGAAGGACAACCAAGAAACATTTTATTTTAGTTACTTGTTATTCGATAATTAAAATTAATTTAAAGAAACTAACTTTCCCAATGTTTTAAAACAGCTGCTCTACCACATAACTTTTATATATACACGATATATACGGTGAGTGTAAACTAATGGAAGGACATGTATAACTAAATGCAGTTTCAAATTGAAAATATGTAACGGACGATTGTTCTGTTAATTGAAAACGTTTAAAAATACCAGAGCGGCAATGTTTTTGCAACAATGTTATTAAATTTGTGACATGACCAAGTCATATCAGAAAAATGATTTAAACCTGTAGTTACAATCGAGGTTAATTGAAAAGATAGAAATTTTATTGAAAACTCAATTTAAAATGTAAATTTTGTTTAGTTTTGAAATGTTAATATGGTTTGTACATTTTGTATGCCTAAATAGTTTCAATTGTTGGTGAAGGCTATGAGATTTAATGTGAATGAAACTAAAATTAATACTTTCTTACGATCAATTATTAAGTAAATCTTAAAGAATAAATAAATACATAATTTTATAATATTTAGATTTTGAACAGAGTTACAGAGTGATTTCAACATTGATGTATCGAACTTTATATGCAAATAAAGGTACTTAATGATTGGCGCTGCATGAAGCCCAATCATTGGCACTCGAAACATTGTAATGTTGACTAAAGTTGTAGGTACTGCATTTCTACCTAGAAATTACCCCGTGCCCAATCATTGGCACTCGAAACATTGTAATGTTGACTAAAGTTGTAAGTACTGCAATTCTACCTAGAAATTACCCCGTGCCCAATCATTGGCACTCTAAACATTGTAATGTTGACTAAAGTTGTAGGTACTGCATTTCTACCTAGAAATTACCCCATGCCCAATCATTGGCACTCGAAACATTGTAATGTTGACTAAAGTTGTAAGTACTGCAATTCTATCTAGAAATTACCCCGTTTTGATGAAGTAGTTGGGGAAAGAAGACGAGATCAGACAGTGTTGTTATTACATGAATCACGTTCCGCTTACATGGCAAAGGGAGTAACGATTCCGGAGTAGTTTAGTCTGCAATACATCTGATCGTGGCAGCAACTCGACACATTTATATTATACTTCCGCTGGTTTAGTATTTTGATAAGGAAACGTGAATTATTTTAACGTTTATAATAAATACAAAACACAAATTTTTAAACCTTCAGGAACAAATTTTGGTTCATGATAGGTTTGACTATAATTACACTAACAGAAAAAAGAAATTTTTAATATAAAAGGTTAACTACTTCTTATAACACAACGGTAAAAATTAAAACAGTTTACTCTAAATCTCACTAGACATTAGTTTAATGAAATAAACGGTCTACTATGTTTTATTCAAAAGAACAAGCATTGATGAAGGCGACATCGACGTCGAAACTAGTTTGTTTTAATAAACTAGTGTGTTTGTTTTATTAAACTAATAAGTTGTGAGATTTAGTGTAAACTGTTTTAATTTTTAGGGTTGTGAATTTTTGTCACTAGCTGAGCTTTATTGAACTTAATTTTAATAATTGTAGGAAATAATCAAAATTTCAGTTCACCTATTGAGTGTTTATTGGGAAAATAAAAAGAAAACTTATAACTAGGTTTAAAGACTTTATTGCGGATATTAAATAACAACTCAAGATAAGTGTGATATTTCAGAGTATGCTTTAGAAATCATTTATAATGTAGATGTTCAATTTTATTTAAACAATTTTAAATTTAATTAAATTTTTAAAACAGTTTGACATGTTAGGATTGGGAATTGATAAATAAAATTGAAAACTTGTAAATTCTTACTCTACGGTTTCTAAATATATTCGGTTTAAGACCCTAATTGCAATTTATAAATTATTGTCATTATTAAATTATAACAATGTAAATAGTAGTTCATTGTTGCCTCTGAAAATGGTGGTTTTTCAGCCGAAAGGTACATAGGGTTATAAAAAACCCTTAGGGGTTAGATGATGTTTGTGTTCCATTCATTGTGAATTAACTAACGTTTGTTACTAAACAGTTATTGAAGATAATTCCAACAGAAAATTTAAAATTATACACTCTGATTAAACAGTAATAATTAAATTTTCTATGTAAACTATACAAATCGGATCAGAAATATAGCTGGCTATCCCAGAAAAAACGGCTAATATCCCGTCAAAATGAATTTGGTTATGCAACCTAAATACAAAATTTGGGGCTATTCGGGCTCTTGTCCAGAGCTGTCGCGTTACATAAACGTCAAACAGCGTGTCCATTTATAAGACATTCGGATGTCAAAAACAATTACTTTAGACGGTTTTATGTCCATTGTTAAACACTCGGCGATAAACTATATGAGACAAAGTGCTGGACAGACGTGTGAATGGATGGATTCACTATAGGCGACTCTGTGCAGTCTGCTCTGTGTTTATTGCGACTCCGTGGTGTAATGAAGCCGTTGTAAAGCCTCGATGAGGACAACAAGGTAGTTAATTGTTCCAGTTATTATCTGGGGAATATGTCAGCCGACTATCGATCAAGCCAGTACACAGCTGGTTTATTATTTCGTTTTAGAAACAATGAGAAACATTACGTTTCACCTTAATAGAAATCCTTTAATAGATTGTTATTGTAATTCCTATTACAAGGAAACTACAGTAATTAATTAAGGCATCAGAGCAATAACTTAACTTATATAGCTGCCGTTACTCACGGCATAAACTTTAAGTTATCGCTAAGCATTCCCTTTATGCTGTAACGTTTGTTATGCTTATAAAGTACCCGCCTATAATTTCCAGTAATTTAACATGCGTCTCTTATTAACGTTAGTGTCTTTTTGTTACTTTAAAATGTCTTAATTATAAAGAAAAGTCTTTCACGCTGTATATGCAAGTTACACGCGTTAATGTTTGTAGCTTGATGTAAGGACTGCCACCGAGTAAGAAGTGGTAATAAATTAAGTCAATTAATTACGACAGTAAAAGTTTCAAAAACCTAAAGAGTATGAATAACAAAAAGTAAATGGACGTAAAGTGTAATAGCGAATCACACACACACACACACACACACACACACACACACACACACACACACACACACACACACACACACACACACACACACACACACACACACACACACACACACACACACACACACACACACACACACACACACACACACACACACACACACACCACACACACACACACACACACACACACACACACACACACCCACACACACACACACACACACACACACACACACACACACACACACACACACACACCCACACCCACCCACACACACACACACACATATATATATATATATATTGTATATCTATCTACCTATCTATCTATCTATCTATCTATCTATCTATCTATCTATCTATATATATATATATATATATATATATATATATATATATATATATATATATAATATACACACAATAACTTGCCTGTCATATCTCAGGATTGTTACGGTTTGTATACGGGCTGGTACATGCCCTTCTGTATCTCAGCGGAGTACAGGTTTGTAGACATATGCGTCAGAAATAGCCTACACAAGTACGACATGGCCTGTTATAAAGCCTGCCTGAATTCTGAAAACTCTAGTTTTGCATATATATAAACTATAGTAATCCTATAAACAATATTCGAGCTGGCTTGTGAGTGAAGGTTATAAATACAAGAATAAATATGCTGCGTCCCAAAATAAGATATGGTTCTTACTTTTGTTAAAACTTTATAGGTTATGTTTAGTTTTTTCAAATAAGTTTAAATTGTGAGGCATCACTGACAATGATAGCATATTGCCAATGAAACGCGTATAATAATAAAGGTTTTATAATTATGAGTCGTAGTATATTCATTGTTTTATTTATAGCAATCCTGATGCGATCCGAGGTCGCAAATCCTCGGTAACGTTAAGGCCTGGTATATTTGAGCACCCTTCAGGGTTGTAGATATAAACCTAGAAATAGGCTCCTGCAAGGCTCGTGCAGGTAAGTCCTACGCTGTGACGTTCAGAAGATAAGGTTTACATTTAATAAGCCGGACGTCGCATCGTAGCTGCCCTAGAAGCGTAATCATGTTGCAATTGCTCTCTCTGAGACAGTAATGGAAAGATTACGAAGCCGCGTCTCCAGGGATATCTCTTTCTATTGTACTTACATTCATACAACATTAATTAATTTGTGGACAATCCGATAATGTGAATTGTTTTGTCATGTCACGTTCACGAAACCAAGGCTAAACAGACCATCAAATGTTTCCTTCCTTAAACGAATTGTACTACAGGACTTGTAATCGTCATTCATTCCGTAAGTATTTTGCCTTTTTATTTTTTTAGCATATTGTTCCTTAATTGCATTGCGCCTACCACATCCCGACTGCATCCCTGATATATCCATAAAGGTTAGAAACAATTATTTCTAGAGTTCCTTGTAATCATCTTGAATACACTGATTAATTATTGCGTAACTGAGTGAATACTTATGAATTTACTTGCTGACCCGTTTCAAAACAATCATGTCATTCAGGAAGCCAAACCGTTCAATCGTTTCGATTACTCGAGTCGGCTTCGTCAATAAAACGATTGTTTCTAAACGCGCCAGCAAGTAATATCAAAATTATTCACTCAGTTACGCAATAATTACTTCTAATTATTTTTAGTTAACATTGCGCAGCTCTGAGATTGTGGTGTGTGCGTTTGTTCGCGCGCGCATGTCGTTATAGACGCTACCAAGAGAATAACTATTGATTTTTAAAATGTTTTTATTCTGCAGTAGTGGGTACGGATCGACTATTGTTTGAATGTTGACTTTTAGAATAGTTAAATTCAATATCATCGCTGCCAGGAGTTGATTAAACAGACGTGAATTCATTCCAAGCACTCCTCGTTGGGAATAAGGGAGGGATTACAGAAGGGAAATAGAACCAAAACCTTTTTCACGATGCAGCCTTCTTACGAAGAAAGGAGCAGATTTGCCTAACTTTGCTAATGGCGGATATAGTTTTTGCATCTATGGTATAATATTCACTGATGGTTGTCACGGAAACGAAAGCTGTTTTTGAAGAACGACAGATTTCAATGGAATGGCATTGTTAACATTGGCTTTTTAGACAAGTTTTGTAGATCCAGAGTGAACTGTTGTCACATAGAAATAAATTAAAAGTATTTTACTTAGGGCAAATGGACTAAGTATGGCATTGGAGGATGGAAGTTGGTTATCTCTCAGTACTTATTACCCATTGGTAAACCTTTCTCTAATACAACTTCGCGGAGTACATTATATGTGTCAAACTTATTTTGAACGATTGATTAACATAAAATTACTTGTCTAAACCTTACTAACCAACCTAGACAAATATCTGAAGCATCTTCCTCCGGGTATTAAGTAGCATATATGTCTATCTTATTAAATTAATCATTACCGAACTACTTAATTTTAACATACACCTCAACTAAATTCCGTCTATGTATAATTTTTTTCAATAAACTTCTATTCATTAACCATGCTTTTTATTTTATTTCACTAACCTTTTATTTTATTTAACCATGGTCTTTTTATTTTATGTAACTACCCTTGTTTATTTCGTTTAACCACGCTTTTAATTTTATTCACCACACACTTTATATATATATGTTTCATTAAAAACATAGAACCAGCTTGATGTTTTCATGTTAAATCATTTTAGGTATTTTGATACTCTTTTACTTTATTGTGAGTTTTATTTATTACTAGCAGAGAATCCGTCCAGTACGTGGCTGACGAATATTTGTATTGATTTAATTTGATTTGTATTTGGGTAGAATTTAATTTACTGAAATTAAATTCCAATAAATATATCAAACTATAGTTTATAAAACTACCGTTAAGGGAGTTTCCAAGGCCAGTGGGACGGTGCCTTGACGGAATTTCTAAATAAAAATAAAAATAGGCCTATGTGTTAACCAGGGACCCTAAAATGTCCATGTAAAATTTCAGGTATTTATCTCCCGTTCCCACGTGTTCGATAGGGGAAAATATTATACCAGGGGACGCAGAAAGTTATCAGAGATACGAAAAGAATTATGAAAACTCTCGCTCTAGGAAATAAATACCATTTTTATTAAATTAAATTTGGGTAAACAATTCACTGCCGAGTAGTACGAAGTACTACGTCGGCGTATCAATGGCGCGCCGTACAACGAGGTCTATATATACATTTAAATATAGGCCTACCTATAAAGTATCCAGTTACGTTAGATTTGGTTGTAATTTTATATAATACTATATACTTTACTTAAAATATTCCTGTTAAGTGTCCAGTCAGGATAGATTTGGTTGTAATTTTATATAATTCTATATACTTTACTTAAAATATTCCTGTAAAAGTGTCCAGTCAGGATAGATTTGGTTGCAATTTTATACAATACTATATATATATATATATATATATATATATATATATACCTTAATTAAAACATACCTGTAAAGTGTCTAGTCAGGATAGATTTTGTTGTAATTTTATATAATACTATATACTTTACTTAAAATATTCCTGTAAAGTGTCCAGTCAGGATAGATTTGGTTGCAATTTTATACAATACTATATATATACCTTAATTAAAACATACCTGTAAAGTGTCTAGTCAGGATAGATTTTGTTGTAATTTTATATAATACTATATACTTTACTTAAAATATTCCTGTAAAGTGTCCAGTCAGGATAGATTTGGTTGTAATTTTATATAATACTATATACTTTACTTTAAATATTCCTGTAAAGTGTCTAGCCAGGATAGATTTGGTTGTAATTTTATACAGTGAAACCTGTCTTAGACGGACCCTGTGTTAGGCAGAATCCCGTCTAATGCGGAAAACTTTAAAAGTCCCGACTGTCGCCTATTTAATTTACCTGGTTAATAACCTTCATAAGCCGGAAACTGTCTAACGCGGAAGCGGAATAAGTAAAAGGATGAGCGATACGTATTTACTACGTCTTAGTCATTCATAAGTCGGAAAATCTGATCATATACATGCTGTAAAATATAAAGTTACAATGACTTCCGTTTAGATAAAATACAGTTTATAATATATTTTTTACCAAATAGGTCTGCTTAATTGTAACGGATCGTATTTATTTCTGAGAACTCTGTAACAACGTTAAGGATTGCTGATATGCACAAGATAACGTAATGGTTTACAAACATCCATAATTTTCGATAGGCTATGTGTCAGCACTCGTTTCCTTCAAGATAACGCAATGAATGGTTTACAAACATCCACGGCCAGACATATTGATGTCATATTGGTTGACATATTGAAAGGCGAGAGACCGCTTCATTCTAAAAGGCAAAAAAACATGCGCAAACAGAAGAAAAAGAAGAAATTGAAGACGGCCAGTCGTAGAAAACAAAATAAAAACATTTGGCGAGGTTTTAATGATAATTTGTGAGTTAGAAGACTTCGCGGTACGTATTAACAGCCCGGAAATGCGTCACCATTTGTTACAACTAAAAACAATAACTGAAACACAAGCCAGTAAAACTAACCTTTTAAAACAAAAGTCAATGCTAGATTTTTTCAATCCTAATTGATTTTCTTTTATTTTTACGTAAGCCTACTATGTACAGTATTTAGCCTAAATTCAGTAAGAGGAAAAATATAGTTTTTAATAAATTGCATCATTAATTCATAAATTTTGTTGATAAGTGTATAAGTGTTTTAGTTTTATAGCTTTCTATTAAAAATGTTATGTGGAGAAGGATAAAAGGATGCTGCATTAAAAGGTAAGATTTTTATTATGTAATGTAGGTTTTAACAGTTTCTGTAGTGAGCATAGAAAACAAGGTTTGCGAGTTGTGACGTCACACGGCACAGGCTACGGGCTGTCACTAGGCAATCAAGATAACCGATATTACTGTTGAATGACGTTTATTTAGACGTTAAAATGTGATAGTTTTCTTGTGATTTAAATACACTTGCTTTATATGTTGAAGTGTTATCTCAGTAGGAAATAAACAGTCAGTACTTAATCGGAAATAAATAATTAAATTAAATACTGTATTAGAACAAATGTAGACACGATGACAATTAATTGTCCGTTATCTAAGTGGTGTTGGTACAGCTGATTGATCAGTAGAAATAATAGTCTTATAGCTAAGAATCCCCACGGCCTACCCTCACCCCAACGCTAAAAATAGTCTCGGCAAACGTTTCGTGATGGTATTACCATCATACAGTAAAGTACTGCTGTATAAGCCGGAAACCTGTCTTAGACGGAAAAAATGCCGGTCCCAATGGATTCCGGCGTAAACAGGTTTCACTGTATAATACTATATACTTTACTTAAAACATACCTGTAAAGTGTCTAGTCAGGATAGATTTGGTTGTAACTTTATATAATACTATAAACTTTACTTAAAATATTCCTGTAAAGTGTCCAGTCAGGATAGATTTGGTTGTAATTTTATATAATACTATTTACTTTACTTAAAATATTCCTGTAAAGTGTCCAGTCAGGATAGATTTGGTTGTAATTTTATATAATACTATATACCTTAATTAAAATATACTTGTAATGTGTCCAGTCAGGATGGATTTGGTTGTAATTTTATGTAATATTATATACCTTAATTAAAATATTCCTGGAAAGTGTCCTGACAGGTTAGTTTTGGTTCTAATTTTATATAATGCTATATACTTTAATTAAAATATAAATGTAAAGTGTCCAGTCAGGATAGATTTGGTTGTAATTTTATATAATACTATATACCTTAATTAAAATATACCTGTAAAGTATCCAGTCAGGATAGATTTGGTTGTAATTTTATGTAATAATATATACCTTAATTAAAATATACCTGTAAAGTGTCCAGTCAGGATAGATTTGGTTGTAATTTTATGTAATACTATATACCTTAATTAAAATATACCTGTAAAGTGTCCAGTCAGGATAGATTTGGTTGTAATTTTATGTAATACTATATACCTTAATTAAAATATACCTGTAAAGTGTCCAGTCAGGATAGATTTGGTTGTAATTTTATGTAATACTATATACCTTAATTAAAATATACCTGTAAAGTGTCCAGTCAGGATAGATTTGGTTGTAATTTTATGTAATACTATATACCTTAATTAAAATATACCTGTAAAGTGTCCAGTCATGATAGATTTGGTTGTAATTTTATGTAATACTATATACCTTAATTAAAATATACCTGTAAAGTGTCCAGTCAGGATAGATTTGGTTGTAATTTTATGTAATACTATATACCTTAATTAAAATATACCTGTAAAGTGTCCAGTCAGGATAGATTTGGTTGTAATTTTATGTAATACTATATACCTTAATTAAAATATACCTGTAAAGTGTCCAGTCAGGATAGATTTGGTTGTAATTTTATATAATACTATTTACTTTACTTAAAATATTCCTGTAAAGTGTCCAGTCATGATAGATTTGGTTGTAATTTAATATATAATACTATAAACTTTACTTAAAATATTCCTGTAAAGTGTCCAGCCAGGATAGATTTGGTTGTAATTTAATATATAATACTATATACCTTAATTAAAATATACCTGTAAAGTGTCCAGTCAGGATAGATTTGGTTGTAATTTTATATAATACTATTTACTTTACTTAAAATATTCCTGTAAAGTGTCCAGTCATGATAGATTTGGTTGTAATTTAATATATAATACTATAAACTTTACTTAAAATATACCTGTAAAGTGTCCAGTCAGGATAGATTTGGTTGTAATTTTATATAATACTATTTACTTTACTTAAAATATTCCTGTAAAGTGTCCAGTCATGATAGATTTGGTTGTAATTTAATATATAATACTATAACCTTTACTTAAAATATTCCTGTAAAGTGTCCAGCCAGGATAGATTTGGTTGTAAATTTATATAATACTATTTACTTTACTTAAAATATTCCTGTAAAGTGTAAAGTCAGGATAGATTTGGTTGTAATGTTATATAATACTATATACCTTAATTAAAATATACCTGTAAAGTGTCCAGTCAGGATAGATTTGGTTGTAATTTTATGTAATACTATATACCTGTAAAGTGTCCAGTCAGGATAGATTTGGTTGTAATTTTATATAATACTATAAACTTTACTTAAAATATTCCTGTAAAGTGTCCAGTCAGGATAGATTTAGTTGTAATTTTATATAATACTATTTACTTTACTTAAAATATTCCTGTAAAGTGTCCAGTCAGGATAGATTTGGTTGTAATTTTATATAATACTATTTACTTTACTTAAAATATTCCTGTAAAGTGTCCAGTCAGGATAGATTTGGTTGTAATTTTATATAATACTATTTACTTTACTTAAAATATTCCTGTAAAGTGTCCAGTCAGGATAGATTTGGTTGTAATTTTATATAATACTATTTACTTTACTTAAAATATTCCTGTAAAGTGTCCAGTCATGATAGATTTGGTTGTAATTTTATGTAATACTATATACCTTAATTAAAATATACCTGTAAAGTGTCTAGTCAGGATAGATTTGGTTGTAATTTTATTTAATACTATATACCTTAATTAAAATATACCTGTAAAGTGTCCAGTCAGGATAGATTTGGTTGTAATTTTAAGTAATACTATATAACTGTAAAGTGTCCAGTCAGGATAGATTTGGTTGTAATTTTATATAATACTATATACCTTAATTAAAATATACCTGTAAAGTGTCCAGTCAGGATAGATTTGGTTGTAATTTTATATAATACTATTTACTTTACTTAAAATATTCCTTTAAAGTGTCCAGTCATGATAGATTTGGTTGTAATTTTATATATAATACTATAAACTTTACTTAAAATATTCCTGTAAAGCGTCCAGTCAGGATAGATTTGGTTGTAATTTTATATAATACTATTTACGTTACTTAAAATATTCCTGTAAAGTGTCCAGTCAGGATAGATTTGGTTGTAATTTTATATAATACTATATACCTTAATTAAAATATACCTGTAGAGTGTCTAGTCAGGATAGATTTGGTTGCAATTTTATATAATACTATATACCTTAATTAAAATATACCTGTAAAGTGTCTAGTCAGGATAGATTTGGTTGCAATTTTATATAATACTATATACCTTAATTAAATTATACCTGTAAAGTATCCAGTCAGGATAGATTTGGTTGTAATTTTATGTAATAGTATATACCTTAATTAAAATATACCTGTAAAGTGTCTAGTCAGGATAGACTTGGTTGTAATTTTATATAATACTATATACCTTAATTAAAATATACCTGTAAAGTGTCCAGTCAGGATAGATTTGGTTGTAATTTTAAGTAATACTATATAACTGTAAAGTGTCCAGTCAGGATAGATTTGGTTGTATTTTTATATAATACTATATACCTTAATTAAAATATACCTGTAAAGTGTCTAGTCATCATAGATTTAGTTGCAATTTTATATAATACTATATACCTTAATTAAAATATACCTGTAAAGTATCCAGTCAGGATAGATTTGGTTGTAATTTTATGTAATACTATATACCTTAATTAAAATATACCTGTAAAGTGTCTAGTCAGGATAGATTTGGTTGTAATTTTATATAATACTATATACCTTAATTAAAATATACCTGTAAAGTGTCTAGTCAGGATAGATTTGGTTGCAATTTTATATAATACTATATACCTTAATTAAAATATTCCTGTAAAGTGTAAAGTCAGGATAGATTTGGTTGTAATTTTATGTAATACTATATACCTTAATTAAAATATACCTGTAAAGTGTCTAGTCAGGATAGATTTGGTTGTAATTTTATGTATTACTATATACCTTAATTAAAATATACCTGTAAAGTGTCTAGTCAGGATAGATTTGGTTGTAATTTTATATAATACTATATACCTTAATTAAAATATACCTGTAAAGTGTCCAGTCAGGATAGATTTGGTTGTAATTTTAAGTAATACTATATACCTGTAAAGTGTCCAGTCAGGATAGATTTGGTTGTAATTTTATATAATACTATATACCTTAATTAAAATATACCTGTAAAGTGTCCAGTCAGGATAGATTTGGTTGTAATTTTATATAACGTTACCTAATTAGACGTCTACTTCCGCGGAGAAATACGTTTTGCTAGGTAACGTCACATAACGTCTATTCTAGCCTTACATGTGTACTAGGACGTGTATATGGTTAAAGTATAAAATTACAACCAAATCTATCCTGACTGGATACTTCATATGTATATATATAATAACCCTTCCGTGGCCATAACGAACAATAAAGCTTCAGGACATGATTTTGATTCATTTTATATGCATTGTATTGAGGGTGGTTAATGTGTATTTTTACCAGCAATATTAGCACCACGTTTCGACTAATTATATTTTTTCAAAATTGTAAATTTTTGGAGAGTGAACGAGTTTTGTAATTTTTTTCGTATCTCTGATTAGTTTCTGCGCACCCGGTATAATTGTTTTCGCTAAAATCGAACATGTATGAACGGGAAGTAAATACCAAATTTCAGTTAAATGGATTCAGTAGTTTTTACGTGATTAATACACACACACAGACAGACACCATTAAATTTTTATATAATAGTATAGATTAGTTCCCAATGAATATATCAAACTATAAACTTACTAATTATTATCTTGAAAAAAAATGAAGGTAAAAATTCTTCTCGTAACATAATATTTGTAAAGTTTAATTAACCTAGAAAGATGAATAACAATCAATTACTATCACCAGTTTAAATGTGTTTAAAAGTGATTGTTACAGGTGATTATCAGCTGATTAAGTCAAGTTAATTATTAAATGGAGTATAGAAAATTGAGTGTTAAGGGAGTTTTCAAGGCCCCTTGGGGCGGTCCCCTGATATAATTTCTAAATAAAAATAGGCCTGTGTGTTAACCAGGGACCCTATGAATGGCAATGTAAATTTTAGCTCAATGGGTAAAGTAATTTCCAAGTGATTGAGGAACACACACACACACACACACACACACACACACACACAGACACACACACACACACACACACACACACACACACACACACACACACACACACACACACACACACACAAACACACACACACACACACAAACACACACACACAAACAAACACACACACACAGACACACACACACACACACACACACACACACACACACACACACACACATACACACACACACACACACACACACACACACACCCACCTACACACACACACACACCCACCTACACACACACACACACACACACACACACACACCCACACACACACACACACACACACACACACGGAAGTTAAAGAAATATTCCGCTAGAGCTAATGGTATTTGGACGGAAGGGATTGCATGTAGCTCCGTGTACTGTACGTAATGGCTCCTTGACCCACTTGTCGATCTCATCAACTAGATGCAATGTCCCAGTATCAATATATTGCTGTCTGGCTTAGTAATGCATTTACGTGTTGCTCAGACCGATGTCGTGTTTATTGTTATAAGTTAGAGAGCTGGGTGCATAATAAGGCGGTAGGTAACGCCAATCTACCATGCAATGCAACATTAACTATACTAATACAGCCCACTTCCAATACGCGGTCTTGCACGTCACTGCCACTAGCCATTAGGTGGACGTAATGGCATTATATTTACCCCTCTGACACGGCAGTCACATTCAATGAAGCCTATAATACAACATTCGTCTACCTCTTTCCAACGGATATTCTATCTCAAATCAATAGGCAATCACTTTGACAACCAGTACTGATTATTTAAATATGGGTACCAAATTAATAACGCCTCCTAGTGATTTGAAGGCTATAAAATATGATATTTATATCGATTTTACAAGTCACCTATATTGACCAAATACTATTATTGCTAACAACATTTTGACCAGGCCAGGAAATAGGCGGAAAAACCATAAAAAAACGAAAAAATTAAAAATTTTGAAATAATTAACTTTATAACACACGAAAGTTTACAAAGTTAAGATTCAATTTATGAATTGGAGAATATCGATATATTATACCACAATATAGTTCTAATGCAATCTAACCATATTATATTTAACCATATTACAATAAACTGTAGTTCTATTACAATTTCAATACATTAACCCACGATCGGTTGTGCCGTTAGGGGAGCCTTATCAGAAAATAATTAGTGTAAAAGAAATTTTTTATTCCTTTTCAGTGCAGTTTTAATTAGCTAACTAAGGGCCGTTTACCTTGTCTACCACCTTTTTTGGTGTTAATCTTAGCAGCTATGTGGGTTTGGGTAAAGTGTCACGCCAGTTACGCGCGTCTGTTGTTTGGAGCCAATCGATTTGGTTTTGGGGCCAATCATAAACGAACACTTTTGGTTTTATACGTTCCACAAAAAATAATAAAAACCAAAAT
Source organism: Prosapia bicincta (assembly GCA_036971475.1). Classification (NCBI taxonomy): domain Eukaryota; kingdom Metazoa; phylum Arthropoda; class Insecta; order Hemiptera; family Cercopidae; genus Prosapia; species Prosapia bicincta. The sequence goes on from JBAIZL010000001.1 coordinate 378,578,315, forward strand.
ATCATAATGTTATTAACATAACATCCAGACGATGAAATCGACCACGAAACAGGATACTGATATCATATTTCCTAACAATTTTGTACCTAAAAATTTAGTTTTAAATGAAAATGTTTGCTATAATTAATGAGTTTGTAAATGTTGGAGGATATCTATAAGCGTACCACTTAGGTTACAAAACAGGGTGCGACCAATCGCAGGTTAAAATAAAGCTATTTTACAATACAGCTTCATCTCAGCTGAGGTTATGTTTGTATTTTTTAAAACTTTAACAATTTTTTATGGTTTGCAACATTTATAATATTTTTGTTATTATTTAGTTAAGTAATATGGGAAAGATTGAAAATTTAAGGATGATTCCATTTTTATGATGCAGGCCTATTATCCAGGCAGTATTACTTGTTTATGTAGTAGTAAAGTAACCGGCACAGACACTAACAGAGAGTAAATGTGCCTACTATTCTTAAATTTTATTAATTATTGTAAATTATCTCATCGTTTTTCTTATATAGGCGTGTATATTGTGTTTGGAACGTTCAGAGAATGGCGTAAGGCATTCGAGGCTCACCTAAAGCCAGTCCAGCGACAGTTGGGCAAATGACAATTTCACAGTGGGATGATTATTATTGACCGACCACAAATTAGTACCGGTAACTCATTGTGGTCAAACCTTATTAAAAGCCCCCCCCCCCCGGGCGAGATATAATGATGTGTGTGTGTCCGACCGTTGGGCGTTGCAGCAAACTGTTTAATATGCAATCGTATAACTCAATGAACTCGTCCGAATCTTGTTAGTTTGTTGCGCAAATGTACATAGCGTGCAAGCTTTCAAATTCCGTTACTGTTATGTCTGAGTTACTAACAACATATTCCTGTGTGAAAATTATCGCAATTAAGTGAAACATGATAATGGTAATGAGTGTGTTCAATTAGTGTTTAATCAAATATAATGAAGTTATCTGAAAAAAGGTTTGGGTGTGTGTATTTAAACAAAAATGCGATTGGAATATAAACTGAAAATTTGTTTATAGACTAAAATTAATTAAATACAAATTGGCTTATGCCGTAGTAAATTCATAGTCATGATACTCTAGATAATATTGAATAATAACATAAAACTAATAAAACTACCAACATTTCTTTAAATTGAAAACAATTACATTAAATAAGAAATTAATAATGGTAACAAGATACCACGAAAAGTTGTAAAATAAATGTCATTTTAAGTATCAACGTTTCACCACATAAAGGGGTTTAGAGTTACAGTGTAAGGAGCAATGTGGAACGAGACTTTAAACTGTCATAAAACCACAGGTTATAAAAGTAATTACTTAAAAAAAAGGGATTAAGTGGGATAACTCGGTTTAGGCTAGGTACAAATTAAGCTATGCATAACAAAGAGAGATTGTAAGAAATTCAAAACCTGGTAGAAGGTTAACCAGGAACCTACAGCCTATCAGTAGATGTATAGGAAGCCCACATTCTGCCAGGAGGTTGACCGAGAACCCAAAGCCGGTCAGGAGATTCGTAGGAAACTCACAGCCTGTCAGGTGGTTGGCGCAAAGTCATCGTGTCGTTTGACAGCATCAAGAGCGACGGAGAAATAACTTTATGGGATTCCGCCAACATTGACACCTGCGCCAATTCGTCCGGTCGTTGGGCAGCATCATGAACCTGGTTTAAAATTCAGATTTGGAGTGTTTGAACTTTTTATTATCACATACAAAACATCTGATGATATACTATATGCGTGATAGTGTTTGAAGCTTTAAGGAAAAAGCTTGTTCTACAACAGCTTATTGTGACCTCTCTACCACATTGGACATAAAAAATCACAAAAAATCCTTGGTCGCTATCAGGAATCGAACTTATAACCTATAAGTTCTCTACCTACTTGTTTAGTGAGCTAACAATGCAATGAAAAATATATAATTTATAAAAAGAGCTCAAGAGGAATTGAAGTATGAAATCGCATCCATTTGCAAAATGATGAAAATGAACCTACGCGATAAACGAACAAAAACAAATTAATTCTAAACGTGACAAAGTGTTTAACTCAACAGATAAACAAACCACTATAACTGGGCAAATCTAGGTAAAAGATTTTGTTTATAACAACGTAAAATTCATGGTTTGACTACGCGGGACTTGCAGAAATATATCTCTAGTCCTATAGACAGTCCTATAGAGGTGTTGAAGATGGACTGACTTATGTAACACAGGCAACCAGGTACCAGGTGCCAAAAGCCAAGTAGATGTCATTGTCTAACAATATATTTGAAATTCAAGAAATAAATTTATCTAACATTTAATATTAAATAATAATATAAGCTATAAGTATTTATATATTATTCCCCCCTTCGATCTTTCTTTAAAGTTGAATTCTTCGCAAATTGTTTCTGTTGCGAGGAAAATGGAACTCCTCTAATTAATGTAGCCAACATTCCACGTCTGACTCCATCTCTTTTATCGCTTATGTAAAGAAATTTTAATATTATCAGCGACAAAATATTTGTTTTGGGGCAGTTCTATAAGTCTTCGGTTACATCACAAGGTCCCTTTGGAGAGGGTATAATTAATTTTAAATAGCTAGCATTAAAGGGAAGTAACATTTACAATAACAGTTCAAAATCTAAGGAACTCTAAACAGACGGTTGATACATGAGTCAAGTATAATGATTAATTGACAATTTTAAGGGGACGTTCCGAAAAATAATTTATTTTCATTGTTAGATCTAGGAATACAATGAACAAATTAGATTTTAAATGAGATTTTGATACAAATAGTTACCAAATAATAAATGGAAACCAAAACATTACGAAAATAATAAAAACAAACAATTATTTTTTAAGATGATTAAAATTAATTATAAAGAGATTCATTCAATAAAAAGAATAATTTATAAATCATATTACCAATATACTTTTATGCTAAGCTGTATATTCCCCGTTTATTTGTCATTTCTAGCTTTTTTATATTCATTTTTGAGGACTGTTAGAAGAAAATCATGATTGATTGACATTCTCCAAAAGAATAGCAAGTATTATAAATAAAAGGTTTTAAAGTCATTTTTTTACTTTGGTCAACAACAAATTTTATTTTAGTTACTTTTTATTAAATATTTACAGTTAGTCTAATATAAAAAGTTATGATTACCTATGCGTTAAAACAGTTGCTCTATCACATAGCCTATAACATAAAATTAACTGTTGTATGAAATCACATGTTATCAATTATTTCAACCCTAATTGGACGAAATAAATATATTGCCTACCTTGCCTCATTACTGAAAGGTTTTCCTACCAAATAAAACTCAAACGAATTCATTATTAAATTTAATGAATGAATTATTATTTGAAAAAATATCAAGTCTTATCCACTACAAATTTTAAAACAAAATTTTAACTGAAGTGGATTGATAAAAAGTATTTTAAAAACGATTGAATATTTGCACAACATATATATATATATATATATATATATATATATATATATATATATAAAGAGAGTGAGAACTAATAAATGCAATTGGAAAAGGAAACAATTAATACAAAGTCAATTTCTACTTAGGCCAACAAAATCAAATTTTACTTTACTTACTTTTCATTAAATAATTACAATTAATATAAAAATGAATATAAATATGACAGAATCACAATATTAAGGCGCAAAATAGAAAACGAAATGAATTATTAAAATATATAATTAGATTTATTTAATTAATTAATATTTCAAAAAAATGTATTAACATCAAGTCTTATCTACTTCAAATTTTAAAAAAATGTAATAGAACTTGAGTGGATGAATAAAAACGTATTTTATTACCGATTGAAAATTTGTACAAGATTTATATAAGGATAGTGTGGACTAATAGAAGGAATTGACAATAGAGAAAATTATAATTCTACTTTACTGCTAAATAGAATATTAAGAATTTTTAAATACATTCATTGAGTACGTTAATTTCAATAATAATCCTTTTGCTCACAAGGGGTAGTAAAGGGTAGATGCGTCTTTATGAACTGATAGACGGTAAGTTTGTTTCAGGTAAGGGGAGCGGGAATGTTGAAATTTTTTTGAAATATTCAATTTTTTTAAATTCTAGAAATTGTCAGTTCAACAATTTTTAAGCCGATATGTATCATAATTATATATTCGAACAAATAGACGTTATAATACGATCTCAAAGACAAAATGAGAAAACTCGTTAAGGAAAGAGAGAAAATATTAAGGTTTTCAATGATTGATATATTTAGCTTTCGTACGTGTAGAAACATTTTTACAGTTATAATTGGGAAATTTATTCTCTTTATGTTGCCACTAATTTCTATATTCTGCTTTACTCTCGTTTTAAGCATGTGTTCAGCACTTATAGTAGTGTAACCAATAACCACAGATCTAGCAGATACAAATTTATTAAAAAAATGTCTACACGGACAGATGTAGAATTGGAATGGTTCTGTGAATAATGTTACATAGACCAGAGTTCCTAATAATATTTTTGCTGGAGTGAAAACGTTGGCGCTATGAGTATAGCCTGTTGTAATAAGCGACATGTGGTGAAATGTAAAATATTTGCAAACATAGGTAAGGAACGTGGATATTATATGGTATCTGCCATGAAGGAACTGGAGAACTTCAGGATAATTTCTGACACATCTGCTTCTGACTATGAGAGAAAGCCAAGGAGCGACAGAAGACTTCTAAGAAAACGTTGGAGCTGTGAGTATACGCGCTGTAGCCTGTTGTAATAAGCGACATGTGGTGAAATGTAAAATATTTGCAAACATAAGTAAGGAAAGTGGATATTATATGGTATCTGCCATGAAGGAACTGGATAACGTCAGGATCAATTCTGACACATCTGTTTCTGATTATGAGAGAAGGCAAAGGAGCGACAGAAGAATTCTAAGAAAACGTTGGTGCTATGAGTATAGCCTGTTGTAATAAGCGACATGTGGTGAAATGTAAAATATTTACAAACATAGGTAAGGAACGTGGATATTATATGGTATCTGCCATGAAGGAACTGGAGAACTTCAGGATCAATTCTGACATATCTGATTCTGACTATGAGAGAAGGCCAAGGAGCGACAGAAGAATTCTAAGAAAACGTTGGCGCTATGAGTATAGCCTGTTGTAATAAGCGACATGTGGTGAAATGTAAAATATTTGCAAACATAGGTAAGGAACGTGGATATTATATGGTATCTGCCATGAAGGAACTGGAGAACTTCAGGATCAATTCTGACACATCTGTTTCTGACTATGAGAGAAGGCCAAAGGAGCGACAGAAGAATTCTAAGAAAACGTTGGAACTGTGAGTATACGCGCTGTAGTCTGTTGTAATAAGCGACATGCGGTGAAATGTAAAATATTTGCAAACATAGGTAAGGAACGTGGATATTATATGGTATCTGCCATGAAGGAACTGGAGAACTTCAGGATCAATTCTGACACATCTGTTTCTGACTATGAGAGAAGGAAAAGGAGCGACAGAAGAATTCTAAGAAAACGTTGGAACTGTGAGTATACGCGCTGTAGTCTGTTGTAATAAGCGACATGCGGTGAAATGTAAAATATTTGCAAACATAGGTAAGGAACGTGGATATTATATGGTATCTGCCATGAAGGAACAGGAGAACTTCAGGATCAATTCTGACACATCTGTTTCTGACTATGAGAGAAGGCCAAGGAGCGACAGAAGAATTCTAAGAAAACGTTGGAACTGTGAGTATACGCGCTGTAGTCTGTTGTAATAAGCGACATGCGGTGAAATGTAAAATATTTGCAAACATAGGTAAGGAACGTGGATATTATATGGTATCTGTCATGAAGGAACTGGAGAACTTCAGGATCAATTCTGACACATCTGTTTCAGACTATGAGAGAAGGCCAAGGAGCGACAGAAGAATTCTAAGAAAACGTTGGCGCTATGAGTATAGCCTGTTGTAATAAGCGACATGTGGTGAAATGTAAAATATTTGCAAACATAGGTATGGAACGTGGATATTATATGGTATCTGCCATGAAGGAACTGGAGAACTACAGGATCAATTCTGACACATCTGTTTCTGATTATGAGAGAAGGCAAAGGAGCGACAGAAGAATTCTAAGAAAACGTTGGTGCTATGAGTATAGCCTGTTGTAATAAGCGACATGTGGTGAAATGTAAAATATTTGCAAACATAGGTAAGGAACGTGGATATTATATGGTATCTGCCATGAAGGAACTGGAGAACTTCAGGATAATTTCTGACACATCTGCTTCTGACTATGAGAGAAAGCCAAGGAGCGACAGAAGACTTCTAAGAAAACGTTGGAGCTGTGAGTATACGCGCTGTAGCCTGTTGTAATAAGCGACATGTGGTGAAATGTAAAATATTTGCAAACATAAGTAAGGAAAGTGGATATTATATGGTATCTGCCATGAAGGAACTGGATAACGTCAGGATCAATTCTGACACATCTGTTTCTGATTATGAGAGAAGGCAAAGGAGCGACAGAAGAATTCTAAGAAAACGTTGGTGCTATGAGTATAGCCTGTTGTAATAAGCGACATGTGGTGAAATGTAAAATATTTGCAAACATAGGTAAGGAACGTGGATATTATATGGTATCTGCCATGAAGGAACTGGAGAACTTCAGGATCAATTCTGACATATCTGATTCTGACTATGAGAGAAGGCCAAGGAGCGACAGAAGAATTCTAAGAAAACGTTGGCGCTATGAGTATAGCCTGTTGTAATAAGCGACATGTGGTGAAATGTAAAATATTTGCAAACATAGGTAAGGAACGTGGATATTATATGGTATCTGCCATGAAGGAACTGGAAACTTCAGGATCAATTCTGACACATCTGTTTCTGACTATGAGAGAAGGCCAAAGGAGCGACAGAAGAATTCTAAGAAAACGTTGGAACTGTGAGTATACGCGCTGTAGTCTGTTGTAATAAGCGACATGCGGTGAAATGTAAAATATTTGCAAACATAGGTAAGGAACGTGGATATTATATGGTATCTGCCATGAAGGAACAGGAGAACTTCAGGATCAATTCTGACACATCTGTTTCTGACTATGAGAGAAGGCCAAGGAGCGACAGAAGAATTCTAAGAAAACGTTGGAACTGTGAGTATACGCGCTGTAGTCTGTTGTAATAGGCGACATGCGGTGAAATGTAAAATATTTGCAAACATAGGTAAGGAACGTGGATATTATATGGTATCTGCCATGAAGGAACTGGAGAACTTCAGGATCAATTCTGACACATCTGTTTCAGACTATGAGAGAAGGCCAAGGAGCGACAGAAGAATTCTAAGAAAACGTTGGCGCTATGAGTATAGCCTGTTGTAATAAGCGACATGTGGTGAAATGTAAAATATTTGCAAACATAGGTATGGAACGTGGATATTATATGGTATCTGCCATGAAGGAACTCTAGAACTTCAGGATCAATTCTGACACATCTGTTTCTGACTATGAGAGAAGGCCAAGGAGCGACAGAAGAATTCTAAGAAAACGTTGGCGCTATGAGTATAGCCTGTTGTAATAAGCGACATGTGGTGAAATGTAAAATATTTGCAAACATAGGTAAGGAACGTGGATATTATATGGTATCTGCCATGAAGGAACTGGAGAACTTCAGGATCAATTCTGACACATCTGTTTCTGACTATGAGAGAAGGCCAAGGAGCGACAGAAGAATTCTAAGAAAACGTTGGAACTGTGAGTATACGCGCTGTAGTCTGTTGTAATAAGCGACATGCGGTGAAATGTAAAATATTTGCAAACATAGGTAAGGAACGTGGATATTATATGGTATCTGCCATGAAGGAACTGGAGAACTTCAGGATCAATTCTGACACATCTGTTTCTGACTATGAGAGAAGGCCAAGGAGCGACAGAAGAATTCTAAGAAAACGTTGGAACTGTGAGTATACGCGCTGTAGTCTGTTGTAATAAGCGACATGCGGTGAAATGTAAAATATTTGCAAACATAGGTAAGGAACGTGGATATTATATGGTATCTGCCATGAAGGAACTGGAGAACTTCAGGATCAATTCTGACACATCTGTTTCTGACTATGAGAGAAGGAAAAGGAGCGACAGAAGAATTCTAAGAAAACGTTGGAACTGTGAGTATACGCGCTGTAGTCTGTTGTAATAAGCGACATGCGGTGAAATGTAAAATATTTGCAATCATAGGTAAGGAACGTGGATATTATATGGTATCTGCCATGAAGGAACTGGAGAACTTCAGGATCAATTCTGACACATCTGTTTCTGACTATGAGAGAAGGCCAAGGAGCGACAGAAGAATTCTAAGAAAACGTTGGAACTGTGAGTATACGCGCTGTAGTCTGTTGTAATAAGCGACATGCGGTGAAATGTAAAATATTTGCAAACATAGGTAAGGAACGTGGATATTATATGGTATCTGCCATGAAGGAACTGGAGAACTTCAGGATCAATTCTGACACATCTGTTTCAGAATATGAGAGAAGGCCAAGGAGCGACAGAAGAATTCTAAGAAAACGTTGGCGCTATGAGTATAGCCTGTTGTAATAAGCGACATGAGGTGAAATGTAAAATATTTGCAAACATAGGTATGGAACGTGGATATTATATGGTATCTGCCATGAAGGAACTGGAGAACTTCAAGATCAATTCTGACACATCTGTTTCAGACTATGAGAGAAGGCCAAGGAGCGACAGAAGAATTCTAAGAAAACGTTGGCGCTATGAGTATAGCCTGTTGTAATAAGCGACATGTGGTGAAATGTAAAATATTTGCAAACATAGGTATGGAACGTGGATATTATATGGTATCTGCCATGAAGGAACTGGAGAACTTCAGGATCAATTCTGACACATCTGTTTCTGACTATGAGAGAAGGCCAAGGAGCGACAGAAGAATTCTAAGAAAACGTTGGCGCTATGAGTATAGCCTGTTGTAATAAGCGACATGTGGTGAAATGTAAAATATTTGCAAACATAGGTAAGGAACGTGGATATTATATGGTATCTGCCATGAAGGAACTGGAGAACTTCAGGATCAATTCTGACACATCTGTTTCTGACTATGAGAGAAGGCCAAGGAGCGACAGAAGAATTCTAAGAAAACGTTGGAACTGTGAGTATACGCGCTGTAGTCTGTTGTAATAAGCGACATGCGGTGAAATGTAAAATATTTGCAAACATAGGTAACGAACGTGGATATTATATGGTATCTGCCATGAAGGAACTGGAGAACTTCAGGATCAATTCTGACACATCTGTTTCTGACTATGAGAGAAGGCCAAGGAGCGACAGAAGAATTCTAAGAAAACGTTGGCGCTATGAGTATAGCCTGTTGTAATAAGCGACATGTGGTGAAATGTAAAATATTTGCAAACATAGGTAAGGAACGTGGATATTATATGGTATCTGCCATGAAGGAACTGGAGAACTTCAGGATCAATTCTGACATATCTGTTTCTGACTATGAGAGAAGGCCAAGGAGCGACAGAAGAATTCTAAGAAAACGTTGGAACTGTGAGTATACGCGCTGTAGTCTGTTGTAATAAGCGACATGCGGTGAAATGTAAAATATTTGCAAACATAGGTAAGGGACGTGGATATTATATGGTATCTGCCATGAAGGAACTGTAGAACTTCAGGATCAATTCTGACACATCTGTTTCTGACTATGAGAGAAGGCCAAGGAGCGACAGAAGAATACTAAGAAAACGTTGGAACTGTGAGTATACGCGCTGTAGTCTGTTGTAATAAGCGACATGCGGTGAAATGTAAAATATTTGCAAACATAGGTAAGGAACGTGGATATTATATGGTATCTGCCATGAAGGAACTGGAGAACTTCAGGATCAATTCTGACACATCTGTTTCTGACTATGAGAGAAGGCCAAGGAGCGACAGAAGAATTCTAAGAAAACGTTGGAACTGTGAGTATACGCGCTGTAGTCTGTTGTAATAAGCGACATGCGGTGAAATGTAAAATATTTGCAAACATAGGTAAGGAACGTGGATATTATATGATATCTGCCATGAAGGAACTGGAGAACTTCAGGATCAATTCTGACACATCTGTTTCAGACTATGAGAGAAGGCCAAGGAGCGACAGAAGAATTCTAAGAAAACGTTGGCGCTATGAGTATAGCCTGTTGTAATAAGCGACATGTGGTGAAATGTAAAATATTTGCAAACATAGGTATGGAACGTGGATATTATATGGTATCTGCCATGAAGGAACTGGATAACGTCAGGATCAATTCTGACACATCTGTTTCTGATTATGAGAGAAGGCAAAGGAGCGACAGAAGAATTCTAAGAAAACGTTGGTGCTATGAGTATAGCCTGTTGTAATAAGCGACATGTGGTGAAATGTAAAATATTTGCAAACATAGGTAAGGAACGTGGATATTATATGGTATCTGCCATGAAGGAACTGGAGAACTTCAGGATCAATTCTGACATATCTGATTCTGACTATGAGAGAAGGCCAAGGAGCGACAGAAGAATTCTAAGAAAACGTTGGCGCTATGAGTATAGCCTGTTGTAATAAGCGACATGTGGTGAAATGTAAAATATTTGCAAACATAGGTAAGGAACGTGGATATTATATGGTATCTGCCATGAAGGAACTGGAGAACTTCAGGATCAATTCTGACACATCTGTTTCTGACTATGAGAGAAGGCCAAAGGAGCGACAGAAGAATTCTAAGAAAACGTTGGAACTGTGAGTATACGCGCTGTAGTCTGTTGTAATAAGCGACATGCGGTGAAATGTAAAATATTTGCAAACATAGGTAAGGAACGTGGATATTATATGGTATCTGCCATGAAGGAACTGGAGAACTTCAGGATCAATTCTGACACATCTGTTTCTGACTATGAGAGAAGGCCAAAGGAGCGACAGAAGAATTCTAAGAAAACGTTGGAACTGTGAGTATACGCGCTGTAGTCTGTTGTAATAAGCGACATGTGGTGAAATGTAAAATATTTGCAAACATAAGTAAGGAACGTGGATATTATATGGTATCTGCCATGAAGGAACTGGAGAACTTCAGGATCAATTCTGACACATCTGTTTCAGACTATGAGAGAAGGCCAAGGAGCGACAGAAGAATTCTAAGAAAACGTTGGCGCTATGAGTATAGCCTGTTGTAATAAGCGACATGTGGTGAAATGTAAAATATTTGCAAACATAGGTATGGAACGTGGATATTATATGGTATCTGCCATGAAGGAACTGGAGAACTTCAGGATCAATTCTGACACATCTGTTTCTGACTATGAGAGAAGGCCAAGGAGCGACAGAAGAATTCTAAGAAAACGTTGGCGCTATGAGTATAGCCTGTTGTAATAAGCGACATGTGGTGAAATGTAAAATATTTGCAAACATAGGTAAGGAACGTGGATATTATATGGTATCTGCCATGAAGGAACTGGAGAACTTCAGGATCAATTCTGACACATCTGTTTCTGACTATGAGAGAAGGCCAAGGAGCGACAGAAGAATTCTAAGAAAACGTTGGAACTGTGAGTATACGCGCTGTAGTCTGTTGTAATAAGCGACATGCGGTGAAATGTAAAATATTTGCAAACATAGGTAAGGAACGTGGATATTATATGGTATCTGCCATGAAGGAACTGGAGAACTTCAGGATCAATTCTGACACATCTGTTTCTGACTATGAGAGAAGGTCAAGGAGCGACAGAAGAATTCTAAGAAAACGTTGGCGCTATGAGTATAGCCTGTTGTAATAAGCGACATGTGGTGAAATGTAAAATATTTGCAAACATAGGTAAGGAACGTGGATATTATATGGTATCTGCCATGAAGGAACTGGAGAACTTCAGGATCAATTCTGACACATCTGTTTCTGACTATGAGAGAAGGCCAAGGAGCGACAGAAGAATTCTAAGAAAACGTTGGAACTGTGAGTATACGCGCTGTAGTCTGTTGTAATAAGCGACATGCGGTGAAATGTAAAATATTTGCAAACATAGGTAAGGAACGTGGATATTATATGGTATCTGCCATGAAGGAACTGTAGAACTTCAGGATCAATTCTGACACATCTGTTTCTGACTATGAGAGAAGGGCAAATAGCGACAGAAGAATACTAAGAAAACGTTGGAACTGTGAGTATACGCGCTGTAGTCTGTTGTAATAAGCGACATGCGGTGAAATGTAAAATATTTGCAAACATAGGTAAGGAACGTGGATATTATATGGTATCTGCCATGAAGGAACTGGAGAACTTCAGGATCAATTCTGACACATCTGTTTCTGACTATGAGAGAAGGCCAAGGAGCGACAGAAGAATTCTAAGAAAACGTTGGAACTGTGAGTATACGCGCTGTAGTCTGTTGTAATAAGCGACATGCGGTGAAATGTAAAATATTGGCAAACATAGGTAAGGAACGTGGATATTATATGATATCTGCCATGAAGGAACTGGAGAACTTCAGGATCAATTCTGACACATCTGTTTCAGACTATGAGAGAAGGCCAAGGAGCGACAGAAGAATTCTAAGAAAACGTTGGCGCTATGAGTATAGCCTGTTGTAATAAGCGACATGTGGTGAAATGTAAAATATTTGCAAACATAGGTATGGAACGTGGATATTATATGGTATCTGCCATGAAGGAACTGGAGAACTTCAGGATCAATTCTGACACATCTGTTTCTGACTAAGAGAGAAGGCCAAGGAGCGACAGAAGAATTCTAAGAAAACGATGGCGCTATGAGTATAGCCTGTTGTAATAAGCGACATGTGGTGAAATGTAAAATATTTGCAAACATAGGTAAGGAACGTGGATATTATATGGTATCTGCCATGAAGGAACTGGAGAACTTCAGGATCAATTCTGACACATCTGTTTCTGACTATGAGAGAAGGCCAAGGAGCGACAGAAGAATTCTAAGAAAACGTTGGAACTGTGAGTATACGCGCTGTAGTCTGTTGTAATAAGCGACATGCGGTGAAATGTAAAATATTTGCAAACATAGGTAAGGAACGTGGATATTATATGGTATCTGCCATGAAGGAACTGGAGAACTTCAGGATCAATTCTGACACATCTGTTTCTGACTATGAGAGAAGGCCAAGGAGCGACAGAAGAATTCTAAGAAAACGTTGGAACTGTGAGTATACGCGCTGTAGTCTGTTGTAATAAGCGAAATGCGGTGAAATGTAAAATATTTGCAAACATAGGTAAGGACCGTGGATATTATATGGTATCTGCCATGAAGGAACTGGAGAACTTCAGGATCAATTCTGACACATCTGTTTCTGACTATGAGAGAAGGCCAAGGAGCGACAGAAGAATTCTAAGAAAACGTTGGCGCTATGAGTATAGCCTGTTGTAATAAGCGACATGAGGTGAAATGTAAAATATTTGCAAACATAGGTAAGGAACGTGGATATTATATGGTATCTGCCATGAAGGAACTGGAGAACTTCAGAATCAATTCTGACACATCTGTTTCTGACTATGAGAGAAGGCCAAGGAGCGACAGAAGAATTCTGAGAAAACGTTGGAACTGTGAGTATACGCGCTGTAGTCTGTTGTAATTATCGACATGTGGTGAAATGTAAAATATTTGCAAACATAGGTAAGGAACGTGGATATTATATGGTATCTGCCATGAAGGAACTGGAGAACTTCAGGATCAATTCTGACACATCTGTTTCTGACTATGAGAGAAGGCCAAGGAGCGACAGAAGAATTCTAAGAAAACGTTGGAACTGTGAGTATACGCGCTGTAGTCTGTTGTAATAAGCGACATGCGGTGAAATGTAAAATATTGGCAAACATAGGTAAGGAACGTGGATATTATATGATATCTGCCATGAAGGAACTGGAGAACTTCAGGATCAATTCTGACACATCTGTTTCTGACTATGAGAGAAGGCCAAGGAGCGACAGAAGAATTCTAAGAAAACGTTGGAACTGTGAGTATACGCGCTGTAGTCTGTTGTAATAAGCGACATGCGGTGAAATGTAAAATATTGGCAAACATAGGTAAGGAACGTGGATATTATATGATATCTGCCATGAAGGAACTGGAGAACTTCAGGATCAATTCTGACACATCTGTTTCTGACTATGAGAGAAGGCCAAGGAGCGACAGAAGAATTCTAAGAAAACGTTGGAACTGTGAGTATACGCGCTGTAGTCTGTTGTAATAAGCGACATGCGGTGAAATGTAAAATATTGGCAAACATAGGTAAGGAACGTGGATATTATATGATATCTGCCATGAAGGAACTGGAGAACTTCAGGATCAATTCTGACACATCTGTTTCAGACTATGAGAGAAGGCCAAGGAGCGACAGAAGAATTCTAAGAAAACGTTGGCGCTATGAGTATAGCCTGTTGTAATAAGCGACATGTGGTGAAATGTAAAATATTTGCAAACATAGGTATGGAACGTGGATATTATATGGTATCTGCCATGAAGGAACTGGAGAACTTCAGGATCAATTCTGACACATCTGTTTCTGACTAAGAGAGAAGGCCAAGGAGCGACAGAAGAATTCTAAGAAAACGTTGGAACTGTGAGTATACGCGCTGTAGTCTGTTGTAATAAGCGACATGCGGTGAAATGTAAAATATTTGCAAACATAGGTAAGGAACGTGGATATTATATGGTATCTGCCATGAAGGAACTGGAGAACTTCAGGATCAATTCTGACACATCTGTTTCTGACTATGAGAGAAGGCCAAGGAGCGACAGAAGAATTCTAAGAAAACGATGGCGCTATGAGTATAGCCTGTTGTAATAAGCGACATGTGGTGAAATGTAAAATATTTGCAAACATAGGTAAGGAACGTGGATATTATATGGTATCTGCCATGAAGGAACTGGAGAACTTCAGGATCAATTCTGACACATCTGTTTCTGACTATGAGAGAAGGCCAAGGAGCGACAGAAGAATTCTAAGAAAACGTTGGAACTGTGAGTATACGCGCTGTAGTCTGTTGTAATAAGCGACATGCGGTGAAATGTAAAATATTTGCAAACATAGGTAAGGAACGTGGATATTATATGGTATCTGCCATGAAGGAACTGGAGAACTTCAGGATCAATTCTGACACATCTGTTTCTGACTATGAGAGAAGGCCAAGGAGCGACAGAAGAATTCTAAGAAAACGTTGGAACTGTGAGTATACGCGCTGTAGTCTGTTGTAATAAGCGAAATGCGGTGAAATGTAAAATATTTGCAAACATAGGTAAGGACCGTGGATATTATATGGTATCTGCCATGAAGGAACTGGAGAACTTCAGGATCAATTCTGACACATCTGTTTCTGACTATGAGAGAAGGCCAAGGAGCGACAGAAGAATTCTAAGAAAACGATGGCGCTATGAGTATAGCCTGTTGTAATAAGCGACATGTGGTGAAATGTAAAATATTTGCAAACATAGGTAAGGAACGTGGATATTATATGGTATCTGCCATGAAGGAACTGGAGAACTTCAGGATCAATTCTGACACATCTGTTTCTGACTATGAGAGAAGGCCAAGGAGCGACAGAAGAATTCTAAGAAAACGTTGGAACTGTGAGTATACGCGCTGTAGTCTGTTGTAATAAGCGACATGCGGTGAAATGTAAAATATTTGCAAACATAGGTAAGGAACGTGGATATTATATGGTATCTGCCATGAAGGAACTGGAGAACTTCAGGATCAATTCTGACACATCTGTTTCTGACTATGAGAGAAGGCCAAGGAGCGACAGAAGAATTCTAAGAAAACGTTGGAACTGTGAGTATACGCGCTGTAGTCTGTTGTAATAAGCGAAATGCGGTGAAATGTAAAATATTTGCAAACATAGGTAAGGACCGTGGATATTATATGGTATCTGCCATGAAGGAACTGGAGAACTTCAGGATCAATTCTGACACATCTGTTTCTGACTATGAGAGAAGGCCAAGGAGCGACAGAAGAATTCTAAGAAAACGTTGGCGCTATGAGTATAGCCTGTTGTAATAAGCGACATGTGGTGAAATGTAAAATATTTGCAAACATAGGTAAGGAACGTGGATATTATATGGTATCTGCCATGAAGGAACTGGAGAACTTCAGAATCAATTCTGACACATCTGTTTCTGACTATGAGAGAAGGCCAAGGAGCGACAGAAGAATTCTGAGAAAACGTTGGAACTGTGAGTATACGCGCTGTAGTCTGTTGTAATTATCGACATGCGGTGAAATGTAAAATAATTTCAAACATAGGTAAGGAACGTGGATATTATATGGTATCTGCCATGAAGGAACTGGAGAACTTCAGGATCAATTCTGACACATCTGTTTCTGACTATGAGAGAAGGCCAAGGAGCGACAGAAGAATTCTAAGAAAACGTTGGAACTGTGAGTATACGCGCTGTAGTCTGTTGTAATAAGCGACATGCGGTGAAATGTAAAATATTTGCAAACATAGGTAAGGAACGTGGATATTATATGGTATCTGCCATGAAGGAGCTGGAGAACCTCAGGATCAATTCTGACACATCTGTGTCTGACTATGAGAGAAGGCCAAGGAGCGACAGAAGAATTCTAAGAAAACGTTGGAACTGTGAGTATACGCGCTGTAGTCTGTTGTAATAAGCGACATGCGGTGAAATGTAAAATATTTGCAAACATAGGTAAGGAACGTGGATATTATATGGTATCTGCCATGAAGGAACTGGAGAACTTCAGGATCAATTCTGACACATCTGTTTCTGACTATGAGAGAAGGCCAAGGAGCGACAGAAGAATTCTAAGAAAACGTTGGAACTGTGAGTATACGCGCTGTAGTCCGTTGTAATAAGCGACATGCGGTGAAATGTAAAATATTTGCAAACATAGGTAAGGAACGTGGATATTATATGGTATCTGCCATGATGGAACTGGAGAACTTCAGGATCAATTCTGACACATCTGTTTCTGACTATGAGAGAAGGCCAAGGAGCGACAGAAGAATTCTAAGAAAACGTTGGAACTGTGAGTATACGCGCTGTAGTCTGTTGTAATAAGCGACATGCGGTGAAATGTAAAATATTTGCAAACATAGGTAAGGAACGTGGATATTATATGGTATCTGCCATGAAGGAACTGGAGAACTTCAGGATCAATTCTGACACATCTGTTTCTGACTATGAGAGAAGACCAAGGAGCGACAGAAGAATTCTAAGAAAACGTTGGAACTGTGAGTATACGCGCTGTAGTCTGTTGTAATAAACGACATGCGGTGAAATGTAAAATATTTGCAAACATAGGTAAGGAACGTGGATATTATATGGTATCTGCCATGAAGGAACTGGAGAACTTCAGGATCAATTCGGACACATCAGTTTCAGACTATGAGAGAAGGCCAAGGAGCAACAGAAGAATTCTAAGAAAACGTTGGCGCTATGAGTATAGCCTGTTGTAATAAGCGACATGTGGTGAAATGTAAAATATTTGCAAACATAGGTATGGAACGTGGATATTATATGGTACCTGCCATGAAGGAACTGGAGAACTTCAGGATCAATTCTGACACATCTGTTTCTGACTATGAGAGAAGGCCAAGGAGCGACAGAAGAATTCTAAGAAAATGTTGGAACTGTGAGTATACGCGCTGTAGTCTGTTGTAATAAGCGACATGCGGTGAGATGTAAAATATTTGCAAACATAGGTAAGGAACGTGGATATTATATGGTATCTGCCATGAAGGAACTGGAGAACTTCAGGATCAATTCTGACACATCTGTTTCAGACTATGAGAGAAGGCCAAGGAGCGACAGAAGAATTCTAAGAAAACGTTGGCGCTATGAGTATAGCCTGTTGTAATAAGCGACATGTGGTGAAATGTAAAATATTTGCAAACATAGGTATGGAACGTGGATATTATATGGTATCTGTCATGAAGGAACTGGAGAACTTCAGGATCAATTCTGACACATCTGTTTCTGACTAAGAGAGAAGGCCAAGGAGCGACAGAAGAATTCTAAGAAAACGATGGCGCTATGAGTATAGCCTGTTGTAATAAGCGACATGTGGTGAAATGTAAAATATTTGCAAACATAGGTAAGGAACGTGGATATTATATGGTATCTGCCATGAAGGAACTGGAGAACTTCAGGATCAATTCTGACACATCTGTTTCTGACTATGAGAGAAGGCCAAGGAGCGACAGAAGAATTCTAAGAAAACGTTGGAACTGTGAGTATACGCGCTGTAGTCTGTTGTAATAAGCGACATGCGGTGAAATGTAAAATATTTGAAAAAACATAGGTAAGGAACGTGGATATTATATGGTATCTACCATGAAGGAACTGGAGAACTTCAGGATCAATTCTGACACATCTGTTTCTGACTATGAGAGAAGGCCAAGGAGCGACAGAAGAATTCTAAGAAAACGTTGGAGCTGTGAGTATACGCGCTGTAGTCTGTTGTAATAAGCGACATGCGGTGAAATGTAAAATATTTGCAAACATAGGTAAGGAACGTGGATATTATATGGTATCTGCCATGAAGGAACTAGAGAACTTCAGGATCAATTCTGACACATCTGTTTCTGACTATGAGAGAAGGCCAAGGAGCGACAGAAGAATTCTAAGAAAACGTTGGAACTGTGAGTATACGCGCTGTAGTCTGTTGTATTAAGCGACATGCGGTGAAATGTAAAATAAAATATTTGCAAACATAGGTAAGGAACGTGGATATTATATGGTATCTGCCATGAAGGAACTGCAGAACTTCAGAATCAATTCTGACACATCTGTTTCTGACTATGAGAGAAGGCCAAGGAGCGACAGAAGAATTCTGAGAAAACGTTGGAACTGTGAGTATACGCGCTGTAGTCTGTTGTAATAAGCGACATGCGGTGAAATGTAAAATAATTTCAAACATAGGTAAGGAACGTGGATATTATATGGTATCTGCCATGAAGGAACTGGAGAACTTCAGGATCAATTCTGACACATCTGTTTCTGACTATGAGAGAAGGCCAAGGAGCGACAGAAGAATTCTAAGAAAACGTTGGAACTGTGAGTATACGCTCTGTAGTCTGTTGTAATAAGCGACATGCGGTGAAATGTAAAATATTTGCAAACATAGGTAAGGAACGTGGATATTATATGGTATCTGCCATGAAGGAACTGGAGAACTTCAGGATCAATTCTGACACATCTGTTTCTGACTATGAGAGAAGGCCAAGGAGCGACAGAAGAATTCTAAGAAAACGTTGGAACTGTGAGTATACGCGCTGTAGTCTGTTGTAATAAGCGACATGCGGTGAAATGTAAAATATTTGCAAACATAGGTAAGGAACGTGGATATTATATGGTATCTGCCATGAAGGAACTGGAGAACTTCAGGATCAATTCTGACACATCTGTGTCTGACTATGAGAGAAGGCCAAGGAGCGACAGAAGAATTCTAAGAAAACGTTGGAACTGTGAGTATACGCGCTGTAGTCTGTTGTAATAAGCGACATGCGGTGAAATGTAAAATATTTGCAAACATAGGTAAGGAACGTGGATATTATATGGTATCTGCCATGAAGGAACTGGAGAACTTCAGGATCAATTCTGACACATCTGTTTCTGACTATGAGAGAAGGCCAAGGAGCGACAGAAGAATTCTAAGAAAACGTTGGCGCTATGAGTATAGCCTGTTGTAATAAGCGACATGTGGTGAAATGTAAAATATTTGCAAACATAGGTAAGGAACGTGGATATTATATGGTATCTGCCATGAAGGAACTGGAGAACTTCAGGATCAATTCTGACACATCTGTTTCTGACTATGAGAGAAGGCCAAGGAGCGACAGAAGAATTCTAAGAAAACGTTGGAACTGTGAGTATACGCGCTGTAGTCTGTTGAAATAAGCGACATGCGGTGAAATGTAAAATATTTGCAAACATACGTAAGGAACGTGGATATTATATGGTATCTGCCATGAAGGAACTGGAGAACTTCAGGATCAATTCTGACACATCTGTTTCTGACTATGAGAGAAGGCCAAGGAGCGACAGAAGAATTCTAAGAAAACGTTGGCGCTATGAGTATAGCCTGTTGTAATAAGCGACATGTGGTGAAATGTAAAATATTTGCAAACATAGGTAAGGAACGTGGATATTATATGGTATCTGCCATGAAGGAACTGGAGAACTTCAGGATCAATTCTGACACATCTGTTTCTGACTATGAGAGAAGGCCAAGGAGCGACAGAAGAATTCTAAGAAAACGTTGGAACTGTGAGTATACGCGCTGTAGTCTGTTGAAATAAGCGACATGCGGTGAAATGTAAAATATTTGCAAACATAGGTAAGGAACGTGGATATTATATGGTATCTGCCATGAAGGAACTGGAGAACTTCAGGATCAATTCTGACACATCTGTTTCTGACTATGAGAGAAGGCCAAGGAGCGACAGCAGAATTTTAAGAAAACGTTGGAACTGTGAGTATACGCTCTGTAGTCTGTTGTAATAAGCGACATGCGGTGAAATGTAAAATATTTGCAAAAATAGGTAAGGAACGTGGATATTATATGGTATCTGCCATGAAGGAACTGGAGAACTTCAGGATCAATTCTGACACATCTGTTTCTGACTATGAGAGAAGGCCAAGGAGCGACAGAAGAATTCTAAGAAAACGTTTACGCTATGCGTATAGCCTGTTGTAATAAGCGACATGTGGTGAAATGTAAAATATTTGCAAACATAGGTAAGGAACGAGGATATTATATGGTATCTGCCGTGAAGGAACTGGAGAACTTCAGGATCAATTCTGACACATCTGTTTCTGACTATGAGAGAAGGCCAAGGAGCGACAGAAGAATTCTAAGAAAACGTTGGAACTGTGAGTATACGCGCTGAGGTCTGTTGTAATAAGCGACATGCGGTGAAATGTAAAATATTTGCAAACATACGTAAGGAACGTGGATATTATATGGTATCTGCCATGAAGGAACTGGAGAACTTCAGGATCAATTCTGACACATCTGTTTCTGACTATGAGAGAAGGCCAAGGAGCGACAGAAGAATTCTAAGAAAACGTTGGCGCTATGAGTATAGCCTGTTGTAATAAGCGACATGTGGTGAAATGTAAAATATTTGCAAACATAGGTAAGGAACGTGGATATTATTTGGTATCTGCCATGAAGGAACTGGAGAACTTCAGGATCAATTCTGACACATCTGTTTCTGACTATGAGAGAAGGCCAAGGAGCGACAGAGGAATTCTAAGAAAACGTTGGAACTGTGAGTATACGCGCTGTAGTTTGTTGAAATAAGCGACATGCGGTGAAATGTAAAATATTTGCAAACATAGGTAAGGAACGTGGATATTATATGGTATCTGCCATGAAGGAACTGGAGAACTTCAGGATCAATTCTGACACATCTGTTTCTGACTATGAGAGAAGGCCAAGGAGCGACAGCAGAATTTTAAGAAAACGTTGGAACTGTGAGTATACGCTCTGTAGTCTGTTGTAATAAGCGACATGCGGTGAAATGTAAAATATTTGCAAAAATAGGTAAGGAACGTGGATATTATATGGTATCTGCCATGAAGGAACTAGAGAACTTCAGGATCAATTCTGACACATCTGTTTCAGACTATGAGAGAAGGCCAAGGAGCGACAGAAGAATTCTAAGAAAACGTTGGCGCTATGAGTATAGCCTGTTGTAATAAGCGACATGTGGTGAAATGTAAAATATTTGCAAACATAGGTAAGGAACGTGGATATTATATGGTATCTGCCATGAAGGAACTGGAGAACTTCAGGATCAATTCTGACACATCTGTTGCTGACTATGAAAGAAAGCCAAGGAGCGACAGAAGACTTCTAAGAAAACGTTGGAGCTGTGAGTATACGCGCTGTAGCCTGTTGTAATAAGCGACATGTGGTGAAATGTAAAATATTTGCAAACATAAGTAATGAAAGTGGATATTATATGGTATCTGCCATGAAGGAACTGGAGAACTTCAGGATCAATTCTGACACATCTGTTTCTGACTATGAAAGAAAGCCCAGCAGCAACAGAAGACTTCTAAGAAAACGTTGGAGCTGTGAGTATACGCGCTGTAGCCTGTTGTAATAAGCGACATGCGGTGAAATGTAAAATATTTGCAAACATAGGTAAGGAACGTGGATATTATATGGTATCTGCCATGAAGGAACTGGAGAACTTCAGGATCAATTCTGACACATCTGTTCAGACTATGAGAGAAGGCCAAGGAGCGACAGAAGAATTCTAAGAAAACGTTGGCGCTATGAGTATAGCCTGTTGTAATAAGCGACATGTGGTGAAATGTAAAATATTTGCAAACATAGGTAAGGAACGTGGATATTATATGGTATCTGCCATGAAGGAACTGGAGAACTTCAGGATCAATTCTGACAATTCTGTTTCTGACTATGAGAGAAGGCCAAGGAGCGACAGAAGAATTCTAAGAAAACGTTGGCGCTATGAGTATAGCCTGTTGTAATAAGCGACATGTAGTGAAATGTAAAATATTTGCAAACATAGGTAAGGAACGTGGATATTATATGGTATCTGCCATGTAGGAACTGGAGAACTTCAGGATCAATTCTGACACATCTGTTGCTGACTATGAAAGAAAGCCAAGGAGCGAAAGAAGACTTCTAAGAAAACGTTGGAGCTGTGAGCATACGCGCTGTAGCCTGTTGTAATAAGCGACATGTGGTGAAATGTAAAATATTTGCAAACATATGTAAGGAAAGTGGATATTATATGGTATCTGCCATGAAGGAACTGGAGAACTTCAGGATCAATTCTGACACATCTGTTTCTGACTATGAAAGAAAGCCAAGCAGCAACAGAAGACTTCTAAGAAAACGTTGGAGCTGTGAGTATACGCGCTGCAGCCTGTTGTAATAAGCGACACGCGGTGAAATGTAAAATATTTGCAAACATAGGTAAGGAACGTGGATATTATATGGTATCTGCCATGAAGGAACTGGAGAACTTCAGGATCAATTCTGACACATCTGTTTCTGACTATGAGAGAAGGCCAAGGAGCGACAGAAGAATTCTAAGAAAACGTTGGCGCTATGAGTATAGCCTGTTGTAATAAGCGACATGTGGTGAAATGTAAAATATTTGCAAACATAGGTAAGGAACGTGGATATTATATGGTATCTGCCATGAAGGAACTGGAGAACTTCAGGATCAATTCTGACACATCTGTTTCTGACTATGAGAGAAGGCCAAGGAGCGACAGAAGAATTCTAAGAAAACGTTGGAACTGTGAGTATACGCGCTGTAGTCTGTTGTAATAAGCGACATGCGGTGAAATGTAAAATATTTGCAAACATAGGTATGGAACGTGGATATTATATGGTATCTGCCATGAAGGAACTGGAGAACTTCAGGATCAATTCTGACACATCTGTTTCTGACTATGAGAGAAGGCCAAGGAGCGACAGAAGAATTCTAAGAAAACGTTGGCGCTATGCGTATAGCCTGTTGTAATAAGCGACATGTGGTGAAATGTAAAATATTTGCAAACATAGGTAAGGAACGAGGATATTATATGGTATCTGCCATGAAGGAACTGGAGAACTTCAGGATCAATTCTGACACATCTGTTTCTGACTATGAGAGAAGGCCAAGGAGCGACAGAAGAATTCTAAGAAAACGTTGGAACTGTGAGTATACGCGCTGAAGTCTGTTGCAATAAGCGACATGCGGTGAAATGTAAAATATTTGCAAACATAGGTAAGGAACGTGGATATTATATGGTATCTGCCATGAAGGAACTGGAGAACTTCAGGATCAATTCTGACACATCTGTTTCAGACTATGAGAGACGGCCAAGGAGCGACAGAAGATTTCTAAGAAAACGTTGGCGCTATGAGTATAGCCTGTTGTAATAAGCGACATGTGGTGAAATGTAAAATATTTGCAAACATAGGTATGGAACGTGGATATTATATGGTACCTGCCATGAAGGAACTTTAGAACTTCAGGATCAATTCTGACACATCTGTTTCTGACTATGAGAGAAGGCCAAGGAGCGACAGAAGAATTCTAAGAAAATGTTGGAACTGTGAGTATACGCGCTGTAGTCTGTTGTAATAAGCGACATGCGGTGAGATGTAAAATATTTGCAAACATAGGTATGGAACGTGGATATTATATGGTATCTGCCATGAAGGAACTGGAGAACTTCAGGATCAATTCTGACACATCTGTTTCAGACTATGAGAGAAGGCCAAGGAGCGACAGAAGAATTCTAAGAAAACGTTGGCGCTATGAGTATAGCCTGTTGTAATAAGCGACATGTGGTGAAATGTAAAATATTTGCAAACATAGGTATGGAACGTGGATATTATATGGTATCTGCCATGAAGGAACTGGAGAACTTCAGGATCAATTCTGACACATCTGTTTCTGACTATGAGAGAAGGCCAAGGAGCGACAGAAGAATTCTAAGAAAACGTTGGCGCTATGAGTATAGCCTGTTGTAATAAGCGACATGTGGTGAAATGTAAAATATTTGCAAACATAGGTAAGGAACGTGGATATTATATGGTATCTGCCATGAAGGAACTGGAGAACTTCAGGATCAATTCTGACACATCTGTTGCTGACTATGAAAGAAAGCCAAGGAGCGACAGAAGACTTCTAAGAAAACGTTGGAGCTGTGAGTATACGCGCTGTAGCCTGTTGTAATAAGCGACATGTGGTGAAATGTAAAATATTTGCAAACATAAGTAAGGAAAGTGGATATTATATGGTATCTGCCATGAAGGAACTGGAGAACTTCAGGATCTATTCTGACACATCTGTTTCTGACTAAGAGAAAAAGCCAAGCAGCAACAGAAGACTTCTAAGAAGACGTTGGAGCTGTGAGTATACGCGCTGTAGCCTGTTGCAATAAGCGACATGTGGTGAAATGTAAAATATTTGCAAACATAGGTAAGGACCGTGGATATTATATGGTATCTGCCATGAAGGAACTGGAGAACTTCAGGATCAATTCTGACACATCTGTTTCTGACTATGAGAGAAGGCCAAGGAGCGACAGAAGAATTCTAAGAAAACGTTGGCGCTATGAGTATAGCCTGTTGTAATAAGCGACATGTGGTGAAATGTAAAATATTTGCAAACATAGGTAAGGAACGTGGATATGATATGGTATCTGCCATGTAGGAACTGGAGAACTTCAGGATCAATTCTGACACATTTGTTTCTGACTATGAAATAAAGCTAAGGAGCGACAGAAGATTTCTAAGAAAACGTTGGAGCTGTGAGTATACGCGCTGTAGCCTGTTGCAATAAGCGACATGTGGTGAAATGTAAAATATTTGCAAACATAGGTAAGGACCGTGGATATTATATGGTATCTGCCATGAAGGAACTGGAGAACTTCAGAATCAATTCTGACACATCTGTTTCTGACTATGAGAGAAGGCCAAGGAGCGACAGAAGAATTCTAAGAAAACGTTGGCGCTATGAGTATAGCCTGTTGTAATAAGCGACATGTGGTGAAATGTAAAATATTTGCAAACATAGGTAAGGAACGTGGATATTATATGGTATCTGCCATGAAGGAACTGGAGAACTTCAGGATCAATTCTGACACATCTGTTTCTGACTATGAGAGAAGGCCAAGGAGCGACAGAAGAATTCTAAGAAAACGTTGGAACTGTGAGTATACGCGCTGTAGTCTGTTGTAATAAGCGACATGCGGTGAAATGTAAAATATTTGCAAACATAGGTAAGGAACGTGGATATTATATGGTATCTGCCATGAAGGAACTGGAGAACTTCAGGAACAATTCTGACACATCTGTTTCTGACTATGAGAGAAGGCCAAGGAGCGACAGAAGAATTTTAAGAAAACGTTGGAACTGTGAGTATACGCGCTGTAGTCTGTTGTAATAAGCGACATGCGGTGAAATGTAAAATATTTGCAAAAATAGGTAAGGAACGTGGATATTATATGGTATCTGCCATGAAGGAACTGGAGAACTTCAGGATCAATTCTGACACATCTGTTTCAGACTATGAGAGAAGGCTAAGGAGCGACAGAAGAATTCTAAGAAAACGTTGGCGCTATGAGTATAGCCTGTTGTAATAAGCGACATGTGGTGAAATGTAAAATATTTGCAAACATAGGTAAGGAACGTGGATATTATATGGTATCTGCCATGAAGGAACTGGAGAACTTCAGGATCAATTCTGACACATTTGTTTCTGACTATGAAATAAAGCTAAGGAGCGACAGAAGATTTCTAAGAAAACGTTGGAGCTGTGAGTATACGCGCTGTAGCCTGTTGTAATAAGCGACATGTGGTGAAATGTAAAATATTTGCAAACATAGGTAAGGAACGTGGATATTATATGGTATCTGCCATGAAGGAACTGGAGAACTTCAGGATCAATTCTGACACATCTGTTGCTGACTATGAAAGAAAGCCAAGGAGCGACAGAAGACTTCTAAGAAAACGTTGGAGCTGTGAGTATACGCGCTGTAGCCTGTTGTAATAAGCGACATGTGGTGAAATGTAAAATATTTGCAAACATAAGTAAGGAAAGTGGATATTATATGGTATCTGCCATGAAGGAACTGGAGAACTTCAGGATCATTTCAGACACATCTGTTTCTGACTATGAGAGAAAGCCAAGCAGCAACAGAAGACTTCTAAGAAAACGTTGGAGCTGTGAGTATACGCGCTGTAGCCTGTTGCAATAAGCGACATGTGGTGAAATGTAAAATATTTGCAAACATAGGTAAGGACCGTGGATATTATATGGTATCTGCCATGAAGGAACTGGAGAACTTCAGGATCAATTCTGACACATCTGTTTCTGACTATGAGAGAAGGCCAAGGAGCGACAGAAGAATTCTAAGAAAACGTTGGCGCTATGAGTATAGCCTGTTGTAATAAGCGACATGTGGTGAAATGTAAAATATTTGCAAACATAGGTAAGGAACGTGGATATTATATGGTATCTGCCATGAAGGAACTCGAGAACTTCAGGATCAATTCTGACACATTTGTTTCTGACTATGAGAGAAGGCCAAGGAGCGACAGAAGAATTCTAAGAAAACGTTGGAACTGTGAGTATACGCGCTGTAGTCTGTTGTAATAAGCGACATGCGGTGAAATGTAAAATATTTGCAAACATAGGTAAGGAACGTGGATATTATATGGTATCTGCCATGAAGGAACTGGAGAACTTCAGGAACAATTCTGACACATCTGTTTCTGACTATGAGAGAAGGCCAAGGAGCGACAGAAGAATTTTAAGAAAACGTTGGAACTGTGAGTATACGCGCTGTAGTCTGTTGTAATAAGCGACATGCGGTGAAATGTAAAATATTTGCAAAAATAGGTAAGGAACGTGGATATTATATGGTATCTGCCATGAAGGAACTGGAG
Organism: Prosapia bicincta; assembly: GCA_036971475.1. NCBI lineage: Eukaryota > Metazoa > Arthropoda > Insecta > Hemiptera > Cercopidae > Prosapia > Prosapia bicincta. The sequence goes on from JBAIZL010000001.1 coordinate 378,605,728, forward strand.
AACTTCAGGATCAATTCTGACACATCTGTTTCAGACTATGAGAGAAGGCCAAGGAGCGACAGAAGAATTCTAAGAAAACGTTGGCGCTATGAGTATAGCCTGTTGTAATAAGCGACATGCGGTGAAATGTAAAATATTTGCAAACATAGGTAAGGAACGTGGATATTATATGGTATCTGCCATGAAGGAACTGGAGAACTTCAGGATCAATTCTGACACATCTGTTTCAGACTATGAGAGAAGGCCAAGGAGCGACAGAAGAATTCTAAGAAAACGTTGGCGCTATGAGTATAGCCTGTTGTAATAAGCGACATGTGGTGAAATGTAAAATATTTGCAAACATAGGTAAGGAACGTGGATATTATATGGTATCTGCCATGAAGGAACTGGAGAACTTCAGGATCAATTCTGACACATTTGTTTCTGACTATGAAATAAAGCTAAGGAGCGACAGAAGATTTCTAAGAAAACGTTGGAGCTGTGAGTATACGCGTTGTAGCCTGTTGTAATAAGCGACATGTGGTGAAATGTAAAATATTTGCAAACATAGGTAAGGAACGTGGATATTATATGGTATCTGCCATGAAGGAACTGGAGAACTTCAGGATCAATTCTGACACATCTGTTGCTGACTATGAATGAAAGCCAAGGAGCGACAGAAGACTTCTAAGAAAACGTTGAAGCTGTGAGTATACGCGCTGTAGCCTGTTGTAATAAGCGACATGTGGTGAAATGTAAAATATTTGCAAACATAAGTAAGGAAAGTGGATATTATATGGTATCTGCCATGAAGGAACTGGAGAACTTCAGGATCATTTCTGACACATCTGTTTCTGACTATGAGAGAAAGCCAAGCAGCAACAGAAGAATTCTAAGAAAACGTTCGAGCTGTGAGTATACGCGCTGTAGCCTGTTGTAATAAGCGACATGCGGTGAAATGTAAAATATTTGCAAACATAGGTAAGGAACGTGGATATTATATGGTATCTGCCATGAAGAGTAGTGTAGGACGCGGGTATTGGCGGGGTAATTATTGGCGGGGGCGTGGCGGGAAAATTATCGGCGGGGGCGTGCGGAAAATTATCGGGGGGAAATGGAGGGGAAGGACGTGGAGGGGATGGAGGAGAATGAGGAGAAAGAGGAGAATGAGGAGAAAGAGGAGAATGAGGAGAAGGCGCGGTGTTGTGGGGGGAACGAGTGGGAAAACTGTGGGGGGAACGAGTGGGAAAACTGTGGGGGGAACGAGTGGGAAAACTGTGGGGGGAACGAGTTGGAAAACTGTGGGGGAACGAGTGGGAGAACAGTTTCGAGGCAGGGGAACTGCGTCATTCAAGATGACTGGTGTGACGTTCGCAACAGATAACACTGTTTCAAAATGGCTGAAACTGATTTTTCAGATGCGTGTCAGTACTTTGCGTGATGCGCTAGGGTAACAATATATTAACGCTGGATACAATACTATTTACTAATATGTTATGTACATTGGTAATTTTTGTGACTGTTTTAATTGTGAAAAACTATGCAATAAAAGATCAAGAATACATGTTCAGGTGAAAGTGAAATAGTAAAACGATGTAAAGAAGAAAATCTTGATTTTGTTTTAAATTATTTGAACGAATTTGGTTATTTGAATATATCTAACAGCACTGATATTTCAAATATTAATTTGACATTAGTATCTGACGTAATTTTATTATTTCAAGAGTATTACAATTTAACGATAAATGGTAAAATAACTAATGAAAATTTACAATTTATGCGAATACCTAGATGTGATCTTAAAGATACAATTAACCCCTTTCGGTTATCTTCTGAAAAGTGGCATAAGAAAGTATTAAAATGGTATTTCGTTGTAGCAACGCGTCAGGTAAAAGAATTAGCGAAACAAGCGTTTAAAATTTGGGAAAAGCATACAGATTTGGTTTTTGTAAATGACAGATCGAACGTTGATATATTAATTTCCTATAAAAAAGGTGTGCATAAACTTCAAAGATCATCGATTTTTTGTACAAATACATTTGACGGTGAAGGCGGTGTTTTGGCGCATGCATTTCATCCCAATGTTAATCAAAGCACTCGTGAAATACACATTGACAGTGATGAATTATGGTGTTTAGAAAGAGACATTTTAAAATGTGATCAAGGTAAAATTTTTTTATTAAGTGTCTTAATTCATGAAATAGGCCATACTCTGGGTATAAGCCACTCAAACGACCCGACTTCAGTAATGTATCCATATTATCAGAATATGAATGATGAACTGTCAGCGGACGACATTTTAGCAATACAAACCTTATATGGACCTAAAGACACTATATCAACAACGACAAGACCTTCAAAATCCGTTACAGAACGTGTAAAACAAGATAAAGAAGATTCACCGAATTTGTGTGATTTGAAGAATTTAAAAACTTTTCTAGTTATCAATCATCAATTATATATTTTTTATGAAAAATGGTTTTGGTCGGTAAATTTACAAGATAAGACAGTTGTTAACAAAGCACAACTAATTGTAGACTGGTTAATTTTTTTACCAGAAAATTTTACAAAATTTGATTTTATTTATCAGAGACCAACTGAGCAAATTGTCTTTTTTGCTGATCAATATATTTTTATGTTAGATTTTCCGTCTTTAAAACTTGTTAGTGGTTATCCAAAACATATTTCAATATTAGGAGGCAGATCTTCAATGATTATAAATGGGGTCGTAAACAGTTATAAAGGAAATACATATATTTTCTTTAATACAAACTATTATATGTTATTAGATGAATGTAATTTTCAAATTAAGAGTTATGGGTTAATTTCTGATACATTTTCATTCTTACCTGGTAATATGGAGTCCGTTTTTAGATTTACAGATGGATTATTATATTTCTTTAAGAATAACACTATTTTAGGCTACAGTGAATTTTTAAACACAGTAGTTAAAGCACAAGTCAACGAGTTAGACGTTTTTGGAGTTGAATGCAGTAAATATTCTAACAATGCTAATATATTAAACAAGTTAAAAAGTTTAGTATTACAATTAAAATAATAATTACTTTAAGTTAAATTGAATACAGAAAATGCGAACTGATAACTACTGTGATAGACGCTAAAATGTTTAAAGTTTAATTTGGAATGTTGAATGCTCGTAATCTTAATAGGGTCAACAGTTAACTCAATAAGACCAGACGATAAAAGTTTAAATCAGCCTTTGATTAGTATACAACGCGCATTATTATGCCTTGGTGTAATCTTAATATGGAAAACGCGCAACGCGCATTATTATGCCCTTGGTGTAATCTTAATATGGAAAACGCGCTTAACAAACAATCCAGCGCATGTTGACTTTTTATGCTGTGATCTTAGAACGCTAAGTGCTTAACAAATAATCTTCCATTTTTTAGCTTTGATTATACTGCGTGCGCATGTGCAGGCTACAGTTCACTTTATAAACGTTTCTATTCACTATTGTCTTTGAATTGCAGCTGAATACATCTCTGTGTGTTAGGACATTGCGTTTATTTCTTTTGATAGAAGGACAGAATTTACAGGTAAATGTTATTTATTAATTAGAGTTCTTGCTGTTTACAATAAACATACATATATAATTTTTAATATAGTTTTATTATTTTCAGTTATGGAATTGGGATTTATAAAATTAACTGAAAATGCATATGCACCCGAAAAGGGCAGTGAATTATCTGCAGGTTTTGATTTAAAAAGTGCTTATGAATATGTTGTTCCTAAATTTGGTAAATGTTTAGTGAAAACAGATTTAGCAATTTCTTTACCTAATAATACATATGGTCGTATTGCTCCCAGATCGGGGTTAGCATTTAATTATTTCATTCATGTAGGTGCAGGGGTAATTGATAAGGATTATACAGGGAATGTAAAGGTGTTGTTATATAATTTTTCAAATAACGATTTTTTTGTTAGACGGGGCGATAAAATTGCTCAGTTGATTTGTGAGGTTTGTGCTTATCCAAAATTAGTAGAAATTGTTCACTTAGAAGAAACAAAGAGGGGAAAATCAGGGTTTGGATCTAGTGGTAGGAAATAAAATGTAATTGTTTTAAGTATATTATTATTGTTGTTTTTGTATTTTATAGTTATGTCACAACAAAGTCAAGCACAAAATCAATTATTCAAAACTGAAGGCATAATGGAGAATAACGAACCAGGACCTAGTATGGTCTTTAATAGTAGTAGTAAAGTTAATAATAAAACATTATTTGATGTATTATCAACATTGTTTGATGCTGGATTGACAACAGCTAACAAATGGTTGTTGTGTGCAAACACATTACACAACTCTGTGCAAGATAGTGAAATGATACGATTATTTTGTGAAATGAAAACGTTTTATTTAGCAGCTAAATCATATTTTATTAGCAATGAAGTCTCACAGAAAAATCTTGATAAATATTTAGATAAAGAATTAACATATGATGAGTTTCTTATAATTATTGGGGGAGAAGAATTTAAACAAAGTACAAGTACTTTTTCAATTGAAACTTTTAAAAAAGCAATGACTTTAATAAATCCTGTAATTGTAAATAATTCATCATCTGATGATGATGATGATGATGATGATAATTTGTTAACAATAAACATACATATATATAGTTTTTAAAATTACTCAGTTGATTTCTGTGGTTTGTGCTTATCCAAAATTAGTAGAAATTGTTAACTTAGAAGAATCAGGGTTTGAATTTAGTGATAGGAAAAAAAATGTAAATTGTTTTAAGTATATTATTATTATTGTTGTTTTTGTATTTTATAGTTATGTCACAACAAAATCAAGCAGAAAATCAATTATTCAAAACTGAAGGCATAATGGAGAATAACGAACCAGGACTTAGTATGGTCTTTAACAGTAGTAGTAAAGCTAATATTAAAAAACCATTTTTTGATGTATTATCATCATTGTTTAAGGCTGGATTGACAACAGTCAATAAATGGTTGTTATGTGCAAACACATTACATAACTCTGTGCAAGATAGTGAAATGTTACAGTTATTTTGTGAAATGAAAACGTTTTATTTAGTAGCTAAATCATATTTCATTAGCACTGTAGTCTCACAGAAAAATTTTGATAAATATTTAGATAAAGAATTAACATATGATGAGTTTCTTACAATTTTTGATAGAGGAGAATTTAAACAAAGTACAAAAACTTATTCAGTTGAAACTTTGAAGAACGCAATGACTTTTATAAATCCTGTAATGAATAAAATTCAAAGAAAACGATTACATAGTTCTAATGAAATTGTGAATAATTCATCGTCGTCATCTGATGATGACGATGATGATAATTTAGATAAATACTTTAATGTAACTAAAAAATCAGCTTCTGCTGTTATTAAACAAACCGTTCAGATTACTAAAGATAATAAAAAAAGAAGAATGGTCACTCCTGGTGAGGTGGGATCACATTTAATAAAAATAGAAATTACGGATTGTAAGGATTTGAAAAAATGTATAAGTGAAAAGCAATATTGGACACAAGTTAGCAAAAAGGCTTATTTTGTTGTTAATAATTCTAATGATGATCTTTTGAAATTATCAAATAAAATAATACGCAATGTTGCTGATAGAGTAAGTAAAATAAAAAATGTTACTCATGATGTTATTTCAACTGATAAAAACAATTTTTTTAATTAGTTTTTAGGTTTTTGAATGTAGTTAAATACTAATAATTATATATGTGTTGTAGATGAAATTAAAAAAATAATAATTAGGTTTTTGAATGTAGTTAAATACTAATAATTATATATGTGTTGTAGATGAAATTAAAAAATAATAAAAAATGTACGTTATGAAATTTATAGAAAAATTGTTTTATTATTTCAGTGAACTAAATAGTGCTTCTTTTTTAAAAACAAATTATAATAATGGACGTAAGCTCCGTTGAACAAATGGATGTTGATAGTGACGATGATATCGAAAACGATGATGAATTTTTAGAAAGGAATCACGCCTTTAGAGGCAGATTAAAAACATTTTACTTAGAAAATACGTCAACTGTTAGAGATGTGTGTTTGTTGTTGAGACGTACTAAACAAAAAATGATACGACTAATTGTAGATTTATTATCCACTTACAATATGTTAAAATTTAATATACTTGTAGAAGCTTCTTATGTAAAATTTTTAACCCAAGAAAAGCAATTGCGTTATTTTAAAACAAAAAATACTAGTGTTTCCGAAGATTCAGATTTTTCAGATATTTTAGATGTTTTATTTAGAAAATTATGTACCGAAGAGTCGGAATATTTGGGTAAAGGAAGTGGTTGGTCTTTGGATAAAATTGATGGAATTATAATTCGTTTTAGTAGATACAATCCGTTAGGTGGAAGTTCATTCATACCTTTACCAAAATGTATACAAAATAAGAAAGCTGTAATTAATCCTGAAAATTTTCATGACGATAAATGTTTTTTGTGGTCACTTCTCGTTCCACATATTAAAACTGATGTAAAAAATCTTACTGTAATTAACAAGAGATATTTTAAAATTATGGATATGTTTAATTTACAAGGTATTGACTTTCCAACACCTTTAAAGCAGATTAGTAAATTTGAAAAAAATAATTCAGGTATAAGTATTAATGTATATGGTTTAAATAAAGATAATGAAGTGTATCCATTAAGAATTAGTAAAACTATTAAGATAAAACATTATGATTTATTGATGTTGACAAACCAGTCGGGACATGCACATTATTCTTATATTAAACATTTTTCAAGATTATTAAACAATCAACTAAATAAACATAAGGCTAAATTAGTTTTTTGTAGAAGATGTTTAACACATTATAGTGACAAAAATAAAGACTCACTTTTATCAGATCATTTAAAAGCATGTGAAAATACAAAAGCAGTAAAAGTGAAAATGCCTATAGAAGGAAATAATATTTTGAAATTCAAAAATTTTAATTATAAATTTAGAGTACCTTTCGCCGTGTACGCAGATTTTGAATGTTTGTTGAAGCCAATAAATGAACAGATTAGTAACCGTGTAATACTTAATGATATTCACGAGCCAATGTCATTTGGTGTATATTTAGTTCTTGATGAATATGCATCGTCTTTACCACCAGACATTTTAGAAAAATTGCCTACAGATCCATACATATATCAGGGTTTAGATGCAGCCAAAAATTTCATGTCATATCTCATATCACTTGCAAATATTATTGGTGAAATTTATAAAGTAAATATTCCAATGAGGAAATTAAATAAAGATGAGAAATATAAATTTAAAACAACTACTAAATGTGAGTCTTGTAACGATGAATTTACTATGACTAAGCCAGAAGTAAGAGACCATTGTCATATTACTGGTAAATTTAGATCTGTCTTGTGTAATAATTGTAATTTATTACGTGAAAATCAAAAATTTTTACCTATATTTATTCATGGGAGTTCAAATTATGATAGTCATTTTATTGTACGACAATTAGGTTGTGACTCAAACGAAATTCGAGTAATACCAAACACTAATGAAAAATATATAACATTTTCAAAAAACACAACTAATGGCATTGTATTACGATTTATAGATACCTATAAATTTATGAGTACAAGTCTTAGTAAATTAGCAAATAATTTGCCTAAAGACAACTTCAAACATACATATAAACATTTTTCTGTAAATGATTTACCGTTTATAACAAGAAAAGGTGTTTATCCTTATAATTATACAGATTGTTGGGACAAATTAAAAGATACTGAGTTGCCAACAAAAAATGATTTTTATAACAATCTAGAATCTAGTCATATCACAGATGCTGAATACAAATATGCGCAAGATGTGTGGAATCATTTTGAATGTAGAAATTTAGGGAAATATAGCAATCTCTATCTTAAAATAGATGTATTATTGTTAAGTGATATTTTTGAAAATTTTAGAGACTTGTCTATATCCAATTATGGATTGGACTGTGCTTATTATTTTACACTTCCTGGTTTGACGTTTGATGCTATGTTAAAATTTACAAAAATTGAATTAGAATTATTTGACGAATATGATAAATATCTATTCATAGAAAATGGTATCAGAGGTGGAATAACTGCATGCGTGACAAGACATGCAGAAGCTAATAATTATCTATTGGGAGATGAATTTGATATAGACAAACCTTCCTCTTGTTTAGCTTATATCGATGCTACAAATTTATATGGGTGGAGCATGACCAGATTCATGCCTTATGATTCGTTTAAATGGATGTCAGTTAAAAAAATAAAGGCTTTTGATGTTCTGTCTATAGAGGATGATTCTCCCATAGGTTATATTTTAGAAGTTGATATTATGTATCCACAAAATTTGCATAATTGTGATAATGAGTTGCCATTTTTACCACAAAACAAATGTCCGCCAGGCAGTAAACAACCAAAATTGTTAACTACTTTAGAAGATAAACAAAATTACGTTTGTCACTATGTTAATTTAAAACAAGCAATGCGACATGGTTTAATACTTACAAAAATTCATAGAATTATGCAATTCAGACAAAGTGCTTGGTTATCGCCATATGTTTTATTTAACACGAAAAAGAGGCAAAATGCTAAAAATGAATTTGAAAAAGATTTTTACAAATTTGTAATTAATGCCATGTTTGGTAAAACTATTGAAAATATAAGAAAAAGAAAAAATTTGAAACTTGTGAGTTCAGAAAAAAAATTAAATTATTTAATTAGGAAACCTACCTTCTTAAATCGAATAATTTATGATGAATCTTTGTGTGCAATTGAATCAGAAAAAGAATCCATTTATTTTAACAAACCAATATATATAGGGTTTACTGTTTTGGAAATAAGTAAAACACGTATGTATGAAATGCATTATGATGTTATGAAAGAATTGTATAACTCTAAAATTCAACTTCTTTATATGGATACAGACAGTTTATTTTATAAAATTTCTACTGAAAATTTTTATAAAGATATTAAGGAAAATCAAGAGGTGAGAAGACATTTTGATATGTCAGAACTTCCTCACACTCATATAGGTTATTTTACAGATAATGCAAAAACATTAGGTTGTTTTAAAGACGAATGCAAAGGTGTTGGGTTGTCAGAATTTGTTGGACTAAGAGCTAAATTATATACTTTCAAAATTGCGAATAGTATTGAAAAAAAAGCTAAAGGCATAACAAAAGCAGCACTTAGAAATATAAATTTTGATGATTATAAAAAATGCTTAAATGTTTTTACTAAAACCAGAAGTGATATTAAATCATTCAAATCAAAAAAACATATTGTGCAGACAATAACTGTAAATAAATTAGCTCTCAGTGGTGATGATGATAAGAGGCATATATGTGATAATGGAATTAATACTTTAGCACATGGTCATTTTTCTTTAAAAAAAAAAAAATAACTAATGCTTTGTAATGAATAAATATTATTTGTTAACTATTAAAAAATAATTAATACTTTTTGTAACTAATAAATAATATTTGTTAACCATTTTCAATTGTTTATAGAATAAATATATAGTTAAAAAAAGTGAGTTGTTCAAATCATTTATTTCCTATTTATCCTTGACGTTTTTCCACATTATACCAATTGTATGTTTAAATGTTACTTAGGGTATTAATAAAACTTTTATTACCACAGTCAGTCAATAGCTGTTTATTAAAGAATTATAAAAATATTTGTATGAACATAAAATGTTACATAACAGTATAACAATAGTATATTACATTATCCTTGTACAATAAAGGCGTTGCTTATCCCTGTTTCCTCTTCTTTGCGGGGTGTATTGGTATTGGGTATAAGTAACGCAAAGCATAACATCGTGCCCCAAAATCCTCACCCTTTACTGATTTTAAATAACCGCACCTCGGAAACCATCCACCATGTTCAATCCATGGCAATTCATGTGCTTCCCAATCCTTTAAACCACCACCACAGTAAAAGCATATAACGCCATCAGGTGCAGAGTGAAAGAAAAAACCTGCTTCTGCAAATTGCCAAGCATAAGGGTGGGGACATACAAATCTGGTGTTGTTGAACGATGCCAGCCTGCTTCCAAGTGTACTATATCTCGGGTATCTCGGGTATCCAACCATATCTCCAATATTATAAACTAAAATAATTTTCTTGAATATATATACTAGGTGCAACTCTTCACTTCCTTCGTATGTGTGTACTCTACATTTTGTGTTAGCGTATCTATTTATATTATCCGCTGTATCCCCTCCTAAAAGTCGTTCTTATATGTGATTTTTTTGTACTTTCAACCATTATTTAAAAAATTACAGATGAAATGTGAATTAAAGATCAATAAAATGTACACTGAATTTTAACAAAAAAAAATTATTATTCTTCTGACTACATTACATTAAAATATTTTACGTACAAGACCAGATAAAGGTGTGTATTCAACAAGTGCATCCTGGATGATGAGACAATAAGCAGCTGTCTTTTCAGGTATGTTGACATTTGATTCAATTTCTATGCGCACATCAATAGTACCGGTTTTTAATGTTTCATTTTGTCGTGAACAGTCTATAACAAATAATGGTGTTTTTGCGAAAAAAGTTTCAAAATCAATAGCAGGTCTATTGCTGCTACCGTGATAATAGGATGACTGAAATTTTGTAAAAAAGTCGTATATAATTGCTCTGTTTCCATTAAAATTATCGTATGGATAATATTGTGAGTTTAGATACAGTTTAATATTATTAATATCACAGAAATCAAAGTGTCCAGCATTTCTATTTTTCACATTTCTCCTATCAGTTTGAAATGCAATAATAACGTAACGAGGTTTCTCACTATTTGATGCTGTCTTCACAGTCCAAGTTGAGTTTTTCGAAACAGGTAATGAAGGATTATCGATAAGCGTCCAACGACGAAATCCTAGTGAAATTGGCTGGTCCTTATCAGTGATTCTTAGTAGTGATAGATTATAATCATCAGCCACTCGAATATATGGAATTTTCCAAAATATTTTATTAATTTTCAATTCTATTTTATTATTAGCGTCTTTTGTTATAATCGTATTGAAATTGTTTGAACTCCTGAGTAATACTAATTCTTGTTTAACATTTAATAATATGTGAACATAGTCGTCCGCGAATCCAAGTAGCATTTTTAAAGGAATACAAAACGAAAAATTTTTCTTACACTTTAAAGATTCCATATTTAATGTCCACCCAGCATTTAATAAAATATTTTTTTCATCTTCAGTGTTGGTTAAGAGGTTTTTTATTGTTGTCGTTATTCCAACATTTTTCACTCGATCAATTTCTGTTCCACAAATTTCATAGCGAATTTCATCAAAAAGAAATGACATTCCATTGCTGATAAGTTCGATTTCATCACTTTCACTATTGTCTGTCGCTTTTATTGCTTTAAATTCTCCCTCTATATAAATGTAACTTTTAGAAGGCAAAGTGTACACATTCTGTTGATGTACTGGAATGCGAATCTCATCATTCTCGCCATATGTTGTTTGTGCATATGGTAGATGTGTGTGATATTCTAAATCGACAATAGTTTCATCAAAAATAATTTTATCATCTACTCGCAACATATTTTTTATTCACACTATACCCTAAAGATTCCAAAAACTCTTTGTTTCTCCTTGTCAGCTTGTGTTCTGTCAACTGTCGTCGACCTACTGGTTTAATAAAATTGTCGAAATTAGTATTATTATTATTATTCAAAACTAAGACCATGATTATGTAACACTTCGGCGCAAATGAAGTCTAAGTGTTATATATTCTTCTCGCAAATTTATTAGTTGCCCGTCCTGATCTTCGAGACGTACTGTAATGTTATGAAGTAGACCTGTTATGTTCAGAGGTAGATAAATTACTGTGACAGGTTTTTCAATAATTTTATAACCAGGTTCAACGGCTGGATAAAATTCGTGAATAATGTGTCCTTCAATACCATTCCTATATGATCCTCTTGCAATATTACATACTATTCGTATAACGTCCACTTTATTAATGTTTACAGTATTTTCGGAAATGTGCCAAGTATTTGCTTGCAATTCTTCTGCTTTAAATCCCAGTAATGGACCGATGCTGTGCGCCTTGTCAAATCTAATTGGTTTCGAACAAAATATTTTCGTTTTTAATGTATTAATATTCCCACTTAGCTCGAACTTAACATTTTTGTTTTCCTCATGAATAGCATCTTTCAAGTACGAAACTATATTATCTATCTCGTAAGATCCCTCAGGCAATTGTATGACTTTATTATTGCCATAGTAAAATTTATCATTAACATCTGTTTCAATATTTGGTATAGTGTTGTAAGACATAAAATCAATTAAACCTATTTCCCATTTTTCATTGGCCAAATCTATAGGCGGAAATATGTCACATGAGATGTTTGAGCCTTTGCCGCTTAAACAGAGCATATTGGTGATTTAGATGTTATTCGTTAAAAACGCTAAACACAAATGACCACAATTGTGCGAATTTAAATTTTGTTTATTTGTGTAATTGTAGAAAATAGGTGCATTATCTGTCGATGTTTCAAAATATCGAATTATTTCTGTAGGTGGAGGTAGATTACCAAAACTGTCAAAATAAAGAATTTTATGTTTTATCTTTCGATAGGCAACCCAATGGGTACCTCGTCCTTGCACACTGTCCAAATTTATAACTCCGTGTTCATTTTCTTTGATTTGTAAAGGTAAATTGTCACGCATAAAAACTCCTCTGAAGTTCGGAATGTTCAATTTTTTAGCGTATTTATATATATCTTTATTTGATAGCGCTCTTGTTGGTAATGTTATTATTTTTTTTTTTTATTACAGCCACCTCCTTTGTAAGGTTTCAGATAATAGCCTCTACCCTTTTTATTAGCACACCTTTTTTTTATTCGTTTAAGTACTTTTGTTAGAATTTTTTTAGTTTTGCACGTTTTTTTATTTTTTGTCCTCCGTTTCTTTGTATTAACTTTTCTTCTTCCTCCGCCACCTAATTTATTTTTTAATTTCATAATATTAGTAACTGCGTAAGCAGTTGCTCTTTCGCCCAAACTAGCGTCGTTTGATGTGACACGCTGCCAAGCTTTATCAGCTAGTTGTTCGTCGGCAATGGATCGTTGATGTGAATCCGAATATTTTGAATATGCAATATCGTGATCTTTACAGGCTTGATCTAATTTATTAATGCCTGGGTCACCTCTTCTCAATCTTGCTTGCAATCTGGTGCCGGGGCCGCAATATTGGTATCCTGGTACGTGTAATTATATTGGTAATAAATCTATAGCACGATTTAAAATTTTTCCAGGTAAACTCGTTAAAGAACTTACTATACCGCTTCCTTGATACACACTAAACTGTTTTCCTGTCATTATAACCTTCTTCCTCCCCGTATCGCAGATGCAGGCGTAATGAATATTGTTTCTTTCGGTTCAGGTACTAAATCATTGTCAATATCTCCTTCACTAGCCTCTTTTGCTTCCATTTTTTTATTTTGATTCAAAATTATTTCCTGATACTTTCTTATAACATTCACTTCATTACGAATATAATTTATGTGTCCATCGATATATGTTTTTAATGTTAGGTATTTTTCTTTAAACATTTTAAAATTAACAGCATCTTCATCATCTTTCGCTTCGTTCAAATGTGTCAACCGTTTATTCTCCATGTCATAGTCGCCGCTTTTAGTCATTTTAAACCCCACTCCAGCAGGTCCTCGTCTATTGTGTTGTCGATAGGAAGAATGCAAATGACGACCAAATTTATCAACGCTCATTTTTAGAGATGCTCATACAAGGACTAATAGAAAACAAATGACTAATATTTTTTTTTTTTTACAAATCACTTTTATTTTTTATTTTTTTACAAATCACTTTTATTTTTATTAATAATAATTCCTGCTTCCTTCAACTCTTCAATTATGGAAATTATTTCATTATTGTGCCCCGTATTTCCTGCCGACTGTGATGCAATTAGTATTTTTAATCGCTCGCATAATTCATTGGGATCATTCCAATAAATATATGACGGTTTATTTTTTTCATATTCTTTCAAAATCAAGCCGCTTCCGCTCGCCCAATCCATGTGAGTGCGGGGGTTCTGGGGCGGAAATAATTTTGAAATTATTTTCGTGTATTTATTACTTTTGTTTGATTTCAATTTACCGATCGCCGAATAATTAACTCTGTGTGCATTCGTTGCTATTAAAATATCTCGATATTTTATGAGATCATCTTCTGTATAAATATATGCATCAGGCATTCTCATGAATAATAATTCATAAATACCACGCGTACCAGCATACCTAACACCATCGATAATCAAATCATCGCCCTCAATTTCTAACTCTTTATCACCAACCATCCATTTATCATTTTCTATGCGCACTCCGAAAACATTATCCACTTGTTTAGGTTTCTTTATAAAATTTAAAAAATATTCTGTAGACAATTTGCCTTTAAATGTGTTCTTTATAAATGATATGGCTTGACGTCTGCCTTTAGGTGATTTCACATATTCACTAAAGGCGGGTTGTGACTCATAGACATTAACATCCATTGGTTCTTCCTCCATATTGCTATCTGAAGAATATTCGCTTTTTACGTCCATCAACATTTCGGGGTCTAAAGGTTTTCTTTTAACAGGAATTTCACTTTCAATCATATTTCCAGTGTTTATTCTTTTTATATTAGCATCTTCAACGCTCATTGGTGTTTCAGGTGTTGGAGGGCGTCTTTTCAGTCGATTCCCACCTATCATTTCGTTTTTTCTTTTTTCCCCTTTCGCTGGCGTCAAACGTTTAAATGCAGTTCTTCCCTCAGTAAAATCATCGTCAGAAGTATAACTCTCATCGTTATCATTGGCTTCATAATTCTTTTTTCTCTTTTTTAATTTTTCTTCTTGTTGCTTTTGTTTTTTCTCTTCTTGCTGCTTTTGTTTTTCATGTATAGTGGCCAACAATGTTTTCTCATTCAACTCTCGCCAACTTTTTATAGGCTTATAATTTAAATTTTCGCTATATTCTTTTATCGGTTGAAATTTTTCAGTATATTCTTTTATCGGTTGAAATTTTTCAGTATATTCTTTTATCGGTTTAATCAACGGTTCCATTATGGGTTTTATATTTTTCTCTATATGATCTTCCATATCCATAATACCTCGTTTTAGTGCACGATGTTTTTCTTTAATTCGTTTTCTTAAATCTTTTATTTCTAAAACAATTTTTTCACGTTCGCCAAGTGAACTAGACAAAGACATGATTACTACTGACTCTATAATGTTATAAATTCATCAAACATTATACGATATCGTCCTTTATTTAAACGTCTCTCTTTATCCAAAACTAGAAAAGAATTTTGGTTTTTAGACCAGGCCATCGAACACATTTCTTTAAAAGTTTCAAATTTCATATCTGTGTTGACATGATCATTATACACATGACGTAAATTTCTTTCATCTTGTCTGAATAAAACCACTAAATTAGCATTATCACGTATCAATTGTTTTGGTATTCGACTATATGTTTGACATAAATAAAATGTATCAATGTCATTGTGTCTACCCATTGCGAAATAGTTTCGAATATTATTTTGTCGTTCACACATGACATCATCGAATATCATAAGTGATTTTGATTTAATCTCATTAGGATGAGGCACGTCATCATTTTCAGTAAAAATAAAGTAACCAACATCAGGTATTTTGGAAAACACTCGGCTTAAAAACTTATATTTGGATTGATTTATTGACTTTGAAAAAATATAAATATTTTCAAAAAAAAGTGCTCGTGGATGAAATATTAAATTAAACATAAGATTGGTTTTTCCACAGTTCGATGGTCCTACAATAAGACATCTGATGGAATTCGGTAATAGCGGACCATGGCGATCTATATTATCATATTCCATATCATTTGAGAAATATGTATCGAAATTCATAATACGCATTTTTTGGCTTTGTTTTATTACCTTCATAATAAATCTTTTTTATTTATCCAGGTATCTCTAGTACTGTCCATACCCAACCAACGTACTAACAATTTATTTCCTTTTCGACGCACAATCTTATCGATAAGAAATATGTTACTAAATTTAGTTTTACTCAATTCCTCTTGATAGAATCCCCCTTTAATCTCAACTCCAGAATCGTCCTTTAGTTTATAGGTCACTGGAACTGTTGGTTCTATTTTCCAAATTGTATATATTTCGTTACTCCAAGCTGGTAAATAACTTTTTGTCAACGGTTTTTGATACCTACTTATTCTAACTTTATCACCCACAATAAATCTGTTTCGCACAAGTTGTTTTTTCTTCTGTCTATTTTGAACTATACGTCTCAACACTAAATGTTCATTATTTTTATTAACATCAATTGGACGCATACCGATAGTCCTATGTTTAGTGTTATTATATTCAGTAACTATATCGCTTAATAAATTTAACCATTTATAATTTCCCTGGGCACTGAAACCCCTCCACATTTTCGCTTTTAACGTTCTATTTAATCTTTCAACTATAGAGGCTTTTTATCAGAATATGTAGAATAATGATTTATATTATATTTGTCTAATAAAGATTTAATCCTCGAATTAAAAAATTCAGTTCCTTTATCGGTTTGCAAATGACGCATAGAATATCTTTCTAAAATTGGTTGTAATGTCTTTTCCATTTCAATGGCATTTTTAGATTTCATTGGTATAGCTATTGCATATTTACTAAAACAGTTTATTAAAACCAGTATATATTTATAACCTTTATTGACTTTGGCAAATGATAACATTTCCACTAGGTCAGCCTGATAGAGATCGTCTAAACCTTTAACTTCAACATGACGGGTCGGAAATTTCCTACGCACTTGTTTATGCAACTCACTGGCAATCCCCACTCTCAACAATGACGTCAACTTTGATGCCATATCGTTTAACACTTTTGCTTTGAACGTTGTCAAATATAAAATGATTAAATTGTGTTGTGTAAAACTATGTTTGTGTTGTTACAAAAATGAAAAATCCCCAGAAAATTAGTCAAGAGAAATACTTCAAGGTAATACCAATTTACCTTGTGCCGTTGTCATGTTGTTTAACAAACAAAACTCTAGATACTAAATGATTTGTACTTATTATGCAATTTCATTGTTATCATTGATTATAAAGAGGTAAAATAAATTCACTTACGAACATTTTTATACATTTATTTTTTTTTTTTACAAACAGTTTTCAGTTAGTTAACATTTATATACTTTTTAAAACTAATACCAATAACTAAATCAAGACAATAATGTCTTACAATAAACACAATCTTTCTTTTTGAGATTATTTTTTTACAAACAGTTTTCAGTTAGTTAACATTTATATACTTTTTAAAACTAATACCAATAGCTAAATCAAGACAATAATGTTTTACAATAAACACAATCTTTTTTTTTGAGATTATATGAAACATTTGATTTGATACCATTAAAACAAAAACCAGATTTAACTTGTACTTTATGTTTTTCACAAGGTAAATTGTTTAAAATATCTGGATCACATTTCAAATGATCGGGTAATCTATTAAATATATGCTCGATATTTTCAAAATGATTAATAAGAAAATGTTTTGGCAAATAATGAACTAAACAATCTTGTATATTATGATAACCTTTATCATATACTTCTTTTATTGCTAAATCTACTGCATTTAATCTGTCTAAAACTAGTTTTTCATAATTTAACCATTGTTTTAAAACACAAACATTAACATAAGCACAATTATATTGTGAATGATTGAATTTACATTCTTTTATAAAATTATTCCAAAAGAGATTTTTCAATACATCCAAATTAGGACAATACAAATAATCTAAATTAACTATTTTAACATTAAAATCTGATAATAAGTTTGAAATAAATTTTTGTTTTTCAGTTCCTTTAACAAATATCGTACCACTAAGTGCCATACCTCGAAACACATCCTTTAGTTGGTTGTAAGGTTTCAATCCACTTTCCCAAGGTAAACCATGACATTGATTTTCTAACCACAATACTTGCTTTTGTAAATCTTTTGGAAGATGATGAAAACTATATGGTGGTTGAAATAGAAGTAACTCGTAAATGTTGTCATCATTCTTTGAAATTATAGCCAATTCTTTAACAATAAACTCATTGTCTTTGTTTTTAAAACCTTGAAAGTCTAAAATAAATTCCATTTTGTTTTTTAAAATAAATCATTAAAAAAATTTTTTGTGGCAAACAAAGGCCAATCGTCAGATTCCAAACACTCTCGCGCTTTTCTTAATGATTCTTCAAAGAGGACGCATACACAAGTGTCTGGTCCATCACCAACAAATGCTACTACAGACCATGAACAGCTTTTATAATGTCCACTCGTTATATCTACATCCGATAAATTATAATTCTGCATATAAGATTTAGCAACTGCTATATGATAATGAGCTTCAGTTTTACCACAAGAACACAGTTTAACATGTGCTAGCAAAGCATCCAATTTACCTTGTGCCGTTGTCATGTTGTTTAACAAACAAAACTCTAGATACTAAATGATTTGTACTTATTATGCAATTTCTAATTGATAAGTAAGGCTATATGTTATGGTATTTATTAGTGACTAACTTAAAACTAATATTAATTGATTATACTATATTCAACTTAACTTTTTATATCATAAATATAATAATAATAATACAACCCATTAATATGGCTAACGTTAAACTAATATTAATTGATTATACTATATTCAACTTAACTCTAATATTATTTGATAACTTAACTTTTTATATCATAAATATAATAATAATAATACAACCCATTAATATGGCTAACGTTAAACTAATATTAATTGATTATACTATATTCAACTTAACTCTAATATTATTTGATTAAAAATAAATTTTTTTTTGTCTTATAATTATTTTGAAAAATAATATTGATATTAGTATGTCATAAATATATAATAATAATACAACGCATTTGAAAAATAATATTAATATTTTTTGTCATAAATATAATAATAATAATAATAATAATAATAATAATAATAATACAACGCATTAATAATATGAAATTCTAACGTTACCCAATCCCGAATACGTATTTTGTATACCCCTTCGTTCTTGTCTACGTGTCAACTTTATATCATAATGCGCCATATTTTTATTAAAATGTTCCCCATCTAATATATAGGATATTCCATGCTCATCTGATTCAATATTGTTATCGTCCCAAGACCAGTTTGTGGGTGCTAGTTTAAAGGACTGATTAAAATATTCATCAAATTTACAAAACTTTTTAAAAAATAATTGATATCTTTCTATAACAGTATCTTTACCATATTCTATATCCACAAACATATCATCAGGATCGTAGTATAGAATATGATTAAATAAAAACATGAAATAGAAATGACTTTTCGATATATTTTTTATGAACGGCCTTACATCATTTAATAATTTCATATTATAATGGTGATGTTGTAAGTCGTTCATTTTGAAAATTTTTGAATATTCTATCCTTAACTCATATTCAACCAACTTAAGAATGGATTTCACTACATATTCCCAATGTTCTAAAAAATATTTTTTCAAGTATCCCCCCTCCCTTAATTTGGAATTTATATAATTATAATAATAATCAAAATTTTCTATCGTAACAGTTTTTTTATAATTAATATATCTTTTCTGAAATTTATATTCATGACAAAACGAACATCTATCAAATATTTCGCAGTTTTTCAATTTATAAAATCCAGTTAACATTTTTTTAAACACATCTAAATCTTTACATTCACCGGATTTTATAAACTGAAATATTACATGTATTTGATTTATGTTCTTAAAAGAATTATTAAATATAACTAAGAAACAAAATAATAAATATCTTAATATTACCAAAAAATAAATCAAAAAATATAAAACTACTATAAACTATATCATTTCTACATCTACGCAAAACTAAATTCTTACAACTACCTAAATAGCTTAAATCTACTAAATTAGACATGGTTTTAAATCGACACAAGGCACAAAGTATCTTTAAGAAATAATAATATTTGTATTGCATGTTACTTATATACAATTATCAAAAGCATTTGATATATGCAAGGGCGTGACACGGACATACGTGTTCATACTTATAAAAAAAGCATTTCTTGGGTCACATGCGCTGAAAAATAATTAGGCAATTGACATTGAAACAAATATCTACACAGGATATTGCGAGGCAATTTACATTTAAAATAAAAAACAGCTCTCTAAAACGATGGTCGACTTAAAAAATATTATCTCTAGAAACCGCTACTAATCAAGAGTTTGAACATGCGAATGCAGTATGATAATCAAGGCTAAAAGTGAATGGTTGTCTTGTTGATTATCTTGAAAAATAGGTTAATCTCTTGTAAAGGTGGCGAAAGAAAAAAAAAACAGAGGTCAGCAGCCATCTTGAATGACGCAGTTCCCCCACAGTTTTCCCACTCGTTCCCCCCACAACACCGCGCCTTCTCCTCATTCTCCTCTTTCTCCTCATTCTCCTCTTTCTCCTCATTCTCCTCCATCCCCTCCACGTCCTTCCCCTCCATTTCCCCCCGATAATTTTCCGCACGCCCCCGCCGATAATTTTCCCGCCACGCCCCCGCCAATAATTACCCCGCCAATACCCGCGTCCTACACTACTATGAAGGAACTGGAGAACTTCAGGATCAATTCTGACACATCTGTTTCAGACTATGAGAGAAGGCCAAGAAGCGACAGAAGAATTCTAAGAAAACATTGGCGCTATGAGTATAGCCTGTTGTAATAAGCGACATGTGGTGAAATGTAAAATATTTGCAAACATAGGTAAGGAACGTGGATATTATATGGTATCTGCCATGAAGGAACTGGAGAACTTCAGGATCAATTCTGACACATTTGTTTCTGACTATGAAATAAAGCTAAGGAGCGACAGAAGATTTCTAAGAAAACGTTGGAGCTGTGAGTATACGCGCTGTAGCCTGTTGTAATAAGCGACATGTGGTGAAATGTAAAATATTTGCAAACATAGGTAAGGAACGTGGATATTATATGGTATCTGCCATGAAGGAACTGGAGAACTTCAGGATCAATTCTGACACATCTGTTGCTGACTATGAAAGAAAGCCAAGGAGCGACAGAAGACTTCTAAGAAAACGTTGGAGCTGTGAGTATACGCGCTGTAGCCTGTTGTAATAAGCGACATGTGGTGAAATGTAAAATATTTGCAAATATAAGTAAGGAAAGTGGATATTATATGGTATCTGCCATGAAGGAACTGGAGAACTTCAGGATCAATTCTGACACATCTGTTTCTGACTATGAGAGAAAGCCAAGGAGCAACAGAGGACTTCTAAGAAAACGTTGGAAGATGGTTACAGTAAATATTCAGGATATGTAACTGGAAAGTACTTAACACATATTTAGTGTTTCAGGTTATACACAAAATTTAATTTTTTCATACTATATTTCTCCCAAGCTTTAAAATATTCCAATGAAATTTTCAGGGAGCTTTTACCTATGGTATGAGCAACTTATTGTGGAATATAAGCCCATTCTGGAATAATAACATATTTAGAATATAAATAAATATAAAATTGTACAAATAATGTTTTTGTGCACTTGAAATAAAGATTGAATAAATGATAAACCGGTTGGATATAGAGTTAAAGAAGTTTATTATTGCAACGTTTCGGCAACTGGTTAGTTGTCTGTATCAAGCCTGCTGTGCAACGATAGACAACATCCTTATATTTAGAATTCAAATGAATGATGTGAGGAGACAAAACATCAAACCCCCTACACTTCACCAAAAACTTTCAATGAGCTATAGACAACATCCTTATATTTAGAATTCAAATGAATGATGTGAGGAGACAAAACATCAAACTCCCTACACTTCACCAAAAACTTTCAATGAGCTATAGACAACATCCTTATATTTAGAATTCAAATGAATGATGTGAGGAGACAAAACATCAAACTCCCTACACTTCACCAAAAACTTTCAATGAGCTATAGACAACATCCTTATATTTAGAATTCAAATGAATGATGTGAGGAGACAAAACATCAAACCCCCTACACTTCACCAAAAACTTTCAATGAGCTATAGACAACATCCTTATATTTAGAATTCAAATGAATGATGTGAGGAGACAAAACATCAAACTCCCTACACTTCACCAAAAACTTTCAATGAGCTATAGACAACATCCTTATATTTAGAATTCAAATGAATGATGTGAGGAGACAAAACATCAAACCCCCTACACTTCACCAAAAACTTTCAACGAGCTATAGACATTTTTAGAAAGAAATTAGACAGTTTTGAAAGAATCTTGAAATTTTTTTAAAATTTAGCTAGGCCATATTACTAAAATAGTTGTCTATGAAGCGTTTCTCAGGGGCATTGATAAATACCCGTTGCAATTTTAAAGCATCAAACTTCTCCACAATTGAGAAAATGTTAATATTAACATGGGACGCACAGGGTTCCTTGTTCCCCTAAGCAACCCTCTGACCTCTCGATGCCACGACTTCCCTTATTCCATCTAGATCTCCTAATCCTTCTTACAAAGCACTGTAACAGATTGGCGAATCTTCATGATTGCGAAAGAGAGGTATACTTCAGGTACATGACCCTTCACTCGTGATTGTATGACCCCAGTATAACCTCTACCAGGCGTTTTGTCTCTACCTGAGCCCTACGTATGAGCTCAGTCCCTCTCTACCCTTCAAAGGTGATAATATGGTACCGTCTTAGAATAAAGAATAATGAAGGAATGAGTAAATTTTCAACATGTCAAGTACTTGGCAATAATTTAGAATGAAGCATAAATATTTTGTTTTATCAAAAGCAAAGTCGGCCGAAATTAAACAAAAATTGGTTCCTTAGAAAGTCACTAGACAGTGATTGGGAAGGGATTTGTACTACAAATATTGGTAACCAATCAAATCCCTCTATTTTGAATATGAAAAGCTGGGGGTGCTGTTGAGCAATATGAAAAATCTTGAGTCTCAGCCCATTCTGAACAACTTTTGGGTGAAGACGGCCGTGGGTTGCAATCTTAGTGAGATGGCTAATTTAAACTTAAAATAATGCACTATTAAAAACTTTATAGCACTTGTATTTCTCAAAATAAATAATTTTGTATTTAACATTTTTCCAAAATTAATTAAATGGAATCGTGTAATGTTTTGATTTTGTAAATAGACCTATTAAGTTTCAGTGATTCCTAAGGTATGTTCTAATTTAATTTCTACCTTCAAAGTAATTTGATAAAATCAGTAAATAGGCTATACGAAAATTTCCAGTATCCATCTGACCTGACGTTTAATAATGATGTAATTCGAAAAAGATGTAACCTTAAATATAAATTGAAATTTACATTTTCCAACGGTTTTATAACTGTAATTTCTTAATATTGTTTAAATTATCTGAAGAATTTAATTTTTGAAAATTGAAACGTAAATTTTAATGTAACCTATTTTTCTTCAAAATAATTTGAATAGAGAGTGAGACTGCCTGAGACAAATCGTTACATACAAATGGTAATGTAAAAAATTGACCCTGTAAGTTATTCTTAAGTATATATAATAATGTCTGTATAAATAAAGATGTTTTTCAAAATTAATTAAAGACATTACAATAAACCAGGAGGTTGTATATTCCTTTAAGAAGCAAATAAAAAAAAAAATAAAGTTATGATTCCAAGTTAAACGGCAAAGTTATGCTTGAAACGAAAAGCTCTTCTGCTGAATACAAACTACCCGAAGTTTAAGTGTCTGTTATACTGACGTAACATTATATAATCTAGTCGCGGTTTTGAGTCAGCTGGTCCAGCCACCTTGCCTTCACGTATCCATAGCAACACAAATAGACAATAGTTTAGGTGTCTGTTATGCTGACGTAACATTATATAATCTAGTCGCGGTTTTGAGTCAGCTGATCCGGCAACCTTGCCTTCAAGTATCCATAGCAACACAAATAGACAGTAGTTTAATACGGATATGGATATACAAGTTAGCCAAGATCGTACTGGAATACTTTACGAACGTATAAGTGTGGCTGTAATCGTGGTCAGGCTGACATTATGACGTAAGGCTCAGCTCCTCTATGTGATGATGCAGATTCATAGCACAGCGTCTATCTCTATAATTACGATGCCACGTTTTATGAACAAAAGGTTAAAGGGAATGGTAGTGAATTAACGTGCCAATGCAAAGGATCCTTTGTGAGGCAGCTTATTGATTTCATGACAAAGCGATATTATAATTAATTAATGTTCGAGACGAGGCCACAACACTCGGACCATTAGATATAATGTTCCATTTAGTGTAAGTTGGAAAGCCTTTCTGAAACTGGGTGGTAGGAGCAAACACCCCTCCCCCCCCACACACACACTCAAACAAGCCCACCCATCATACACACATACACCAACTTCCAATAAAATACAATTATTTATTAAAAATTACTGTAAAGAAACAAAAAATTGCTTTGTGTAATAATTATAAACAATAATACAATTATTGCAATAGTAAAATATTTTCAGAGAGATATCAAGAATAATTAACAAGTATAACATGTTAAATCATAATTTATAGATTACAAATCCAAAACAGGTTTATATCCAATCACACTTAATAAAGTATCACATTTATTTCAGGAAAATATATTTAAACATGGAATCAATTATCCACTCAAAATAAAAGATAAAAAAAAAAAATTATTGCAATACCAGGCAACAGTGTTGTATATAATACAAAGGTAATATTAGGCATTATAACAATGGAATAATCAGATTGTAATACCTATATATATATATATGTTAAAAATATTCATAACATTTTTAACCTTTCATTATTTATGACGTTTTTAATAATTGTTTGTTTGTTTATTTATTTATTCGTAAACTAAACTCATTCATTTTTCAATTACTTCTATCAGTTCACGCTCTTCATATATATATATATATATATATTTAATAAATTACAAATATTTCAAAAACAAGATTGCTTTTAATGCATACCTTATTCTTGTTTTTGAAATATTTTTAATTTATTAACTTTAATACAAGAAAACATATCACCATATTTAATATATATATATATATATATATATATATATATATATATATATATATATATATATATATATATATATATTGTTCAATTTTTCCATCGTTAATAAAATACTTTTTAATCATCCAATCAGGTTCAAATATAATTTCTTAAATATGTATTGGATGACACTAGTAAATACAGTTTTTTCAAATAATATATATTTATTATAAAATATTAGTAATTATTTTTAGTTTTATATTGGAGAAAAGCATTTTATAAAAGGGGAAAATTATTCCATATAGTTATTCGTCCCATTTGGCTTAAAATATTACGTAACATTTGATTTCATTGCCCAGCTAGTTTTACGTTATAGGTTATGTATTAGAACAGCTGTTTTAACGGATGGGTTATTCTACTTTATTTATACTAAGTGTAATTAATCAATAAAAAAGTAACTTAAAGAATAGTTTTTCTTTGTTGAACTAAGTTGGAATTGTCTTTAAAAATATTATTGTTTGCTTACTTGTTTTCCTAACTAAGTCATAAATACCTAAATTTATCTGAAAACATACATATAAACATAAAACATTTATACATTTAAATGAAATGAATATCCTGGAGTAATAAAATGATTATATACAATAATAATTTGTCTATTTCACTTACAAATAAATAAAAAATTACACAACAGCAACAAAAGTGAACAAACAATTTTACTAAAACGGATCCAAACTAAATAATAATATTCTAAGCTGGGGAAGGACGTATCGGGAAGTTTTAGGGCAACTCACCCACCCCTAATTCAGTCTTTATAGTCCATAAGGTACTTTAATTTGACCACGTTTATACAAATTTCATACTCTGGTAAGGAAATCCGAATTTTATGTAATTTAACGTAAAATGAGTTTGCAGTAAAGTGAGAGTTTTTTTTATAAAATATCCGTAAAAGGATCAATTTTCTTAACGTCGTTTGGGTATGGCCGCATATTTGGGAATTAAACTCAAAGCAAGCGCTTAAGAAGGCCTAACCTTGGTTTATAAAAAAAAGACATCGCTGAAACAGAGAATGAAGTTTCTAACTAATTAGTGTCCGTGCGAGTGCAGTTATATTGGAAACATCAGTACTTGTTGTCCCAGAACGGGTACATGTCATATTGGACACATCAGAACATTGTATCACTGAGCGCTATTAGTTATAATGGACACATCATAACTTGGTGTCTTAGAGCAGGGATCAGTTATATTGGACACATCAGTACTTGGTGTCCGAGAGCGGGTACCAGTTATAATGGAAACATCAGTACTTGGTGTCCCAGAGCGGGTACCAGTTATATTGGAAACATCAGTACTTGGTGTATCAGAGCAGGTACCAGTTATATTAGACATATCTGTACTTGGTGTCCCAGAGCAGGTACCAGTTATATTAGACATATCAGTACTTGGTGTCTCAGACCAGGGATCAGTTATATTCGACATATCAGTACTTGGTGTCTCAGAGCAGGTACCAGTTATATTGGACATATCAGTACTTGGTGTCTCAGACCAGGGATAAGTTATATTCGACATATCAGTACTTGGTGTCTCAGAGCAGGTACCAGTTATATTGGACATATCAGTACTTGGTGTCTCAGACCAGGGATAAGTTATATTCAACATATCAGTACTTGGTGTCTCAGAGCAGGTACCAGTTATATTGGACATATCAGTACTTGGTGTCTCAGACCAGGGATAAGTTATATTCGACATATCAGTACTTGGTGTCTCAGAGCAGGTACCAGTTATATTGGACATATCAGTACTTGGTGTCTCAGACCAGGGATAAGTTATATTCGACATATCAGTACTTGGTGTCTCAGAGCAGGTACCAGTTATATTGGACATATCAGTACTTGGTGTCTCAGACCAGGGATAAGTTATATTCGACACATCAGTACTTGGTGTCTCAGAGCAGGTACCAGTTATATTGGACATATCAGTACTTGGTGTCTCAGACCAGGGATAAGTTATATTCGACATATCAGTACTTGGTGTCTCAGAGCAGGTACCAGTTATATTGGACATATCAGTACTTGGTGTCTCAGACCAAGGATCAGTTATATTCGACATATCAACACTTGGTGTCTCAGAGCAGGTACCAGTTATATTGGACATATCAGTACTTGGTGTCTCAGACCAGGGATAAGTTATATTCGACATATCAGTACTTGGTGTCTCAGAGCAGGTACCAGTTATATTGGACATATCAGTACTTGGTGTCTCAGACCAGGGATAAGTTATATTCGACATATCAATACTTGGTGTCTCAGAGCAGGTACCAGTTATATTAGACATATCAGTACTTGGTGTCTCAGACCAGGGGTAAGTTATATTCGACATATCAATACTTGGTGTCTCAGAGCAGGTAGCAGTTATATTAGACATATCAGTACTTGGTGTCTCAGACCAGGGATAAGTTATATTCGACATATCAATACTTGGTGTCTCAGAGCAGGTACCAGTTATATTGGACATATCAGTACTTGGTGTCTCAGACCAGGGATCAGTTATATTCGACATATCAGTACTTGGTGTCTCAGAGCAGGTACCAGTTATATTGAACATATCAGTACTTGGTGTCTCAGACCAGGGATCAGTTATATTCGACATATCAGTACTTGGTGTCTCAGAGCAGGTACCAGTTATATTGAACATATCAGTACTTGGTGTCTCAGAGCAGGTACCAGTTATATTGGACATATCAGTACTTGGTGTCTCAGACCAGGGATAAGTTATATTCGACATATCAGTACTTGGTGTCTCAGAGCAGGTACCAGTTATATTGGACATATCAGTACTTGGTGTCTCAGACCAGGGATAAGTTATATTCGACACATCAGTACTTGGTGTCTCAGAGCAGGTACCAGTTATATTGGACATATCAGTACTTGGTGTCTCAGACCAGGGATAAGTTATATTCGACATATCAGTACTTGGTGTCTCAGAGCAGGTACCAGTTATATTGGACATATCAGTACTTGGTGTCTCAGACCAAGGATCAGTTATATTCGACATATCAATACTTGGTGTCTCAGAGCAGGTACCAGTTATATTGGACATATCAGTACTTGGTGTCTCAGACCAGGGATAAGGTATATTCGACATATCAGTACTTGGTGTCTCAGAGCAGGTACCAGTTATATTGGACATATCAGTACTTGGTGTCTCAGACCAAGGATCAGTTATATTCGACATATCAATACTTGGTGTCTCAGAGCAGGTACCAGTTATATTGGACATATCAGTACTTGGTGTCTCAGACCAGGGATAAGTTATATTCGACATATCAATACTTGGTGTCTCAGAGCAGGTACCAGTTATATTAGACATATCAGTACTTGGTGTCTCAGACCAGGGGTAAGTTATATTCGACATATCAATACTTGGTGTCTCAGAGCAGGTACCAGTTATATTAGACATATCAGTACTTGGTGTCTCAGACCAGGGGTAAGTTATATTCGACATATCAATACTTGGTGTCTCAGAGCACTTAGCAGTTATATTGGACATATCAGTACTTGGTGTCTCAGACCAGGGATAAGTTATATTCGACATATCAATACTTGGTGTCTCAGAGCAGGTACCAGTTATATTGGACATATCAGTACTTGGTGTCTCAGACCAGGGATAAGTTATATTCGACATATCAATACTTGGTGTCTCAGAGCAGGTACCAGTTATATTAGACATATCAGTACTTGGTGTCTCAGACCAGGGATAAGTTATATTCGACATATCAATTCTTGGTGTCTCAGAGCAGGTACCAGTTATATTAGACATATCAGTCCTTGGTGTCTCAGACCAGGGATAAGTTATATTCGACATATCAATACTTGGTGTCTCAGAGCAGGTACCAGTTATATTGGACATATCAGTACTTGGTGTCTCAGACCAGGGATCAGTTATATTCGACGTATCAGTACTTGGTGTCTCAGAGCAGGTACCAGTTATATTGAACATATCAGTACTTGGTGTCTCAGACCAGGGATCAGTTATATTCGACATATCAGTACTTGGTGTCTCAGAGCAGGTACCAGTTATATTGGACATATCAGTACTTGGTGTCTCAGACCAAGGATCAGTTATATTCGACATATCAACACTTGGTGTCTCAGAGCAGGTACCAGTTATATTGGACATATCAGTACTTGGTGTCTCAGACCAGGGATAAGTTATATTCGACATATCAGTACTTGGTGTCTCAGAGCAGGTACCAGTTATATTGGTCATATCAGTACTTGGTGTCTCAGACCAGGGATAAGTTATATTCGACATATCAATACTTGGTGTCTCAGAGCAGGTACCAGTTATATTAGACATATCAGTACTTGGTGTCTCAGACCAGGGGTAAGTTATATTCGATATATCAATACTTGGTGTCTCAGAGCAGGTACCAGTTATATTGGACATATCAGTACTTGGTGTCTCAGACCAGGGATCAGTTATATTCGACATATCAGTACTTGGTGTCTCAGAGCAGGTACCAGTTATATTGAACATATCAGTACTTGGTGTCTCAGACCAGGGATCAGTTATATTCGACATATCAGTACTTGGTGTCTCAGAGCAGGTACCAGTTATATTGAACATATCAGTACTTGGTGTCTCAGAGCAGGTACCAGTTATATTGGACATATCAGTACTTGGTGTCTCAGACCAGGGATAAGTTATATTCGACATATCAGTACTTGGTGTCTCAGAGCAGGTACCAGTTATATTGGACATATCAGTACTTGGTGTCTCAGACCAGGGATAAGTTATATTCGACACATCAGTACTTGGTGTCTCAGAGCAGGTACCAGTTATATCGGACATATCAGTACTTGGTGTCTCAGACCAGGGATAAGTTATATTCGACATACCAGTACTTGGTGTCTCAGAGCAGGTACCAGTTATATTGGACATATCAGTACTTGGTGTCTCAGACCAAGGATCAGTTATATTCGACATATCAATACTTGGTGTCTCAGAGCAGGTACCAGTTATATTGGACATATCAGTACTTGGTGTCTCAGACCAGGGATAAGTTATATTCGACATATCAGTACTTGGTGTCTCAGAGCAGGTACCAGTTATATTGGACATATCAGTACTTGGTGTCTCAGACCAAGGATCAGTTATATTCGACATATCAATACTTGGTGTCTCAGAGCAGGTACCAGTTATATTGGACATATCAGTACTTGGTGTCTCAGACCAGGGATAAGTTATATTCGACATATCAATACTTGGTGTCTCAGAGCAGGTACCAGTTATATTAGACATATCAGTACTTGGTGTCTCAGACCAGGGGTAAGTTATATTCGACATATCAATACTTGGTGTCTCAGAGCAGGTACCAGTTATATTAGACATATCAGTACTTGGTGTCTCAGACCAGGGGTAAGTTATATTCGACATATCAATACTTGGTGTCTCAGAGCAGGTAGCAGTTATATTGGACATATCAGTACTTGGTGTCTCAGACCAGGGATAAGTTATATTCGACATATCAATACTTGGTGTCTCAGAGCAGGTACCAGTTATATTGGACATATCAGTACTTGGTGTCTCAGACCAGGGATAAGTTATATTCGACATATCAATACTTGGTGTCTCAGAGCAGGTACCAGTTATATTAGACATATCAGTACTTGGTGTCTCAGACCAGGGATAAGTTATATTCGACATATCAATACTTGGTGTCTCAGAGCAGGTACCAGTTATATTAGACATATCAGTCCTTGGTGTCTCAGACCAGGGATAAGTTATATTCGACATATCAATACTTGGTGTCTCAGAGCAGGTACCAGTTATATTGGACATATCAGTACTTGGTGTCTCAGACCAGGGATCAGTTATATTCGACGTATCAGTACTTGGTGTCTCAGAGCAGGTACCAGTTATATTGAACATATCAGTACTTGGTGTCTCAGACCAGGGATCAGTTATATTCGACATATCAGTACTTGGTGTCTCAGAGCAGGTACCAGTTATATTGAACATATCAGTACTTGGTGTCTCAGACCAGGGATCAGTTGTATTCGACATATCAGTACTTGGTGTCTCAGAGCAGGTACCTGTTATATTGAACACATCAGAGCAAGGTGTCTCAGAGCGAGTGCAGTTTTATTGGAAACATCAGTTATTGGTGTCCCCGAGCAGGTATAGTTATATTGGACATAGGGTCTATCAGTATTTGGTGTCGTACAGCAGGGATCAGTTATTTTGGACACATCAGAGCATGGTGCCTCCGAGCGAGTGCAGTTACATTGGGCACATCATAACCTGGTGCCCAGAGTGGGTACCTGTTATATTGTACAGATCAGTACCTGGTGTTTCAGGCCAAGTAGCTCACAGATCCGCCTAGCACTATGTAGCAGACAAAACTAACTACAGCGGGTATTTTTGGTATAAGATTCTGTGTTATTTCATGTGGCACGGAACATACTTTTAAGTACAAACCTGACCTTCTATGAAATGTAACTTGGAAACAATATCGACTTAACTGTAAAACAATTGGGCTTAGAGTCTAAAGCCTTTATGATTGCAGCCACGTCTCGTATTGTGAAGCTTCGCTGTTTGCTGGAGACAAGACTGGCTGACGTTTTGTTGCCACTCTCCTTTGTCTCTTCTCAAGGCATTCGTTGACTCAAGAACAATGGCAAGTACAAAGCTAATGGGTTTAAGAGAGATCCTATGATTTGGCACATATCCACGTTGGTAGTCCCAAATACACAAAAAAAACAAATTCATCGTAAAACCTAAAACACTGAACTTTAACAAAGATTGTGGATATATGCAGGCTAATTTGGAATCTTTGTACAAAAAACCTGACAACCATGTACCAGCAAAGCAATTGAAATGTCACCTACTTCACGACCTCCTTGTAGGTGAAATCAATGCATACCTGTTTTACTCCCTGATTGCTCAGCGGTACCACTGGCTGGCGACATTACCATACGGCAACACAGATGAACACTAGTCGATCACTGAAGGCAGCACTACCTGTAGCAGCACCATTAGACTAGGAAGTAACATGAAATTGCCGAGATATTAAGTGTATAATCGATCTGTGCCAAACCCTCACTGAATTTACGATACATTAACGTAAGAATAATATGTGCTGAAACATCAATGAAATGGCAATGTCATAGCGTATAGTCAATATACGAAGGAGCTTTAACGTTAAGCGTAAAACAATCTTGGGTAAACCCTCACTGAAATGGCAATTATATTAGCCCAAAAACAATCTGTGCCGAACCCTCTCGGAACTGATGACACAATAACGTAAATACAATCTTAGCCGAACCCTCACTAAAAGGAGCTTTAACTTTAAGCGTAATAAAATCTGGGGCGAATCCTCACTGAAACGATTATATTAGCACAAAAACAATTTGTGCCGAACCCTCACTGAGTTGACGATATATTAAATAATTACAATATGTGCCACACCATCTCGGAACTGATGATACATTATCGTAAATACAATCTGTGCCGAACCATAAGTGATATGGTCATGATATAGCGTATAACCAATCTGTGCCGAACCCTCACTAAGTTGACGATATATTAAATAATTACAATTTGTGCCACACCCTCTCGGAACTGATGATACATTATCGTAAATACAATCTGTGCCGAACTATCAATGATATGGCCATGACATAGGGTATAAACAATCTGTGCCGAACCCTCACTGAGTTGACGATATATTAAATAATTACAATATGTGCCACACCCTCTCGGAACTGATGATACATTATCGTAAATACAATCTGTGCCGAACTCTCACTGAGTTGACGATATATTCAATAATAATAATATGTGCCACGCCCTCTCGGAACTGATGATACATTATCGTAAATACAATCTGTGCCGAACCATCAGTGATATGGCCATGACATAGCGTATAAACAATCTGTGCCGAACCCTCACTGAGTTGACGATATATTAAATAATTACAATATGTGCCACACCCTCTCGGAACTGATGATACATTATCGTAAATACAATCTGTGCCGAACCATCAATGATATGGCCATGACATAGCGTATAACCAATCTGTGCCGAACCCTCACTGAGTTGACGATATATTAAATAATTACAATATGTGCCACACCCTCTCGGAACTGATGATACATTATCGTAAATACAATCTGTGCCGAACCATCAATGATATGGCCATGACATAGCGTATAACCTATCTGTGCTGAACCCTCACTGAGTTGACGATATATTAAATAATTACAATATGTGCCACACCCTCTCGGAACTGATGATACATTATCGTAAATACAATCTGTGCCAAACCATCAATGATATGGCCATGACATAGCGTATAACCAATCTGTGCTGAACCCTCACTGAGTTGACGATATATTAAATAATTACAATATGTGCCACACCCTCTCGGAACTGATGATACATTATCGTAAATACAATCTGTGCCGAACCATCAATGATATGGCCATGACATAGCGTATAACCTATCTGTGCTGAACCCTCACTGAGTTGACGATATATTCAATAATAACAATATATGCCACACCCTCTCGGAACTGATGATACATTATCGTAAATACAATCTGTGCCAAACCATCAATGATATGGCCATGACATAGCGTATAACCAATCTGTGCCGAACCCTCACTGAGTTGACGATATATTAAATAATTACAATATGTGCCACACCCTCTCGGAACTGATGATACATTATCGTAAATACAATCTGTGCCGAACCATCATTGATATGGCCATGACATAGCGTATATCCAATCTGTGCCGAACCCTCACTGAGTTGACGATATATTAAATAATTACAATATGTGTCACACCCTCTCGGAACTGATGATACATTATCGGAAATACAATCTGTGCCGAACCATCAATGATATGGGCATGACATAGCGTATAACCTATCTGTGCTGAACCCTCACTGAGTTGACGATATATTAAATAATTACAATATCTGCCACACCCTCTCGGAACTGATGATACATTATCGTAAATACAATCTGTGCCGAACCATCATTGATATGGCAATGACATAGCGTATAACCAATCTGTGCCGAACCCTCACTGAATGAGCTTTAACATTAAGCGTAAAACATCTTCACTGAACCCTCACTAAAGTGGTGATGACATTAAAAACCAACTGAAGCTTTTTAATCACTTTAGTTGCAGCAATAATTTGTTGAAATTATAAAAACGGATGACTAACGATCTATTCGTAAACTCTCCTTAAGGCCAACTCCCTGGGGATTCTTTAAAAAAAAACTTTAAAATAATTCAGGCTTGAGCCTAACGTGTCTCGCACACACATTTCTACTGCTATATGTTTTGACGAGAGTAATTTTGATTCATTACTAACTGAAACGTTGCAGGAAAACGTTTGAACTTTATTTACGAAACTCATCTAAAGTCGCCGCTCCCTTTATTACTCGCCGCACTGCCTCGCATCGCCACTGTATCTTGTCATCGTAGAGCTTAACTCCAGTTACGTAGCAGGGAGAGGAGACATCTCGACCAGCTGATTGGGTTTTTAGAAACTACTGTAGTACAAGCTTTAATCTTAGCCTTAAGTCTTTGCTTCAACGTAACTGTTTAAGAGTTGCTACAAAACAGAAACACAATGGGTTATGCATTCGGATGTCATCAAAAGTAATAGGTTGAATAGGGGGAAGTCAATATGTAAAAAATATGACAGAAATCTATCTCACACGTTAAAAGATTTCGCTGTGTGTGTGTGTGTGCCTCCCTAAAACAAAAATTATAAAACATCCCCACCTAACAAAACACACACAAACATAGAGACACACATACAAGCGCGCCCCCCCCCCACACACAAACACACACACACACGCGGAGAGAGAGAGAGAGAAAGAGAGAGAGAAATAAAGAGAGAGATAGACAGACACACACACACACACACAAATAGATTTGAGCTGGTTAAAATAAAGTTTTTAAACAAGGATATTGTTTTAAACAAGTTAGATTAATTTTTTTAAAATTGGTTATGAGCTTAATTTTTTTACTGTAGGGTAACCGATTAACAAAGAGTTTGCCTTCACCTAAGTGCACGTTATTCAAATAAAATAATGACTAATTCAGCCATTTTTCACACTTTGATTTAACCTTATAACTTGCGTTGGTAGTACACATGATTGAACAATAAAATAAAACCAATCCTAATCAGCTACATTGTGGTTTTATTCTGATATATCTATATTGAAATGTAGTATAACATAGTGGTTTGCGTTTTAAATAACAATAGTTTTATCAAGTTTCGTGGTTTCATAGTGTATCTTTGCAACACTATTAATTTCCTCTCACGAGAGATACGTTTTATTATTTCTGCCAAATTCCTGAAACCTTGTTTTCTTACTCGATGAGCAGATAATTATTTTGTATCCCAACATCAGTGACGTGAGAGATCGATATAAAGGCCAACATGTTGTACAAAACTTACAAACTCACTTCGGCACAGATACAACTCAATTAGTGACGTAAACTGAATGCGTGTATACTGAAGATGTGTGTGTCCTAAGACAATCAGGGAAGTAGAACAAAGCGTCCTACAGGAAGCAATTTTCCCAGGAATACGTTACGACAGACGTCACAGTGTTCCGCGGGGGCGAAATGACGTCATTAGGAAATAGAAAACATTAAATATTTACACATACAGTAAAGCATTATGTTGAAACCTTTTTTTAAAACAACACAATGATCATTTTTTGTTGTGGAATATTCGTCGCGTTAAATCTCTCAAGGGAAAATAAAATACAATAATTTTGTCGAGCTAAAACGTTCAGATTATAAAAACAAATGAGTAATAAATAAATGAGTGCTCAGGGGAGAATCTTGCTCCCAGAGTGATGCCAATTAAAATCATCTCGGTTACTTTGCACGTCTGCGCATTGCTTCCGGTTTTATACAGAAATGTCACAGTAAAAGCATTAAACTACTGGACTTTTAACGTACACGCAGGTGAACTATAATTACGATATCTTACAATAAAATAAAAACCAAATAATATAAAGAATTCCTAGTTAGGTCCGCTTAGAAAACATATTTTATTTTAGTTACTATTTATGAAATAATTAGACATAATATAAATAATGTAACATAACCTATGCGTTAAAACAGCTGTTCTAGTCCCTAACCTAAAACATAAAATTAGCTATTTTATGAAATCATATTTTATGAATTATTTTAAGCCAAATGGGACGAAATAACAATATTGCATATCTTGCCCCTTTTTTGAAGAGTTTTATCCCATATAATACTAAAATTAATTACAAATTACACTTTTGACATTACTTGCGACCAGCGATTTGTTAACTAAAAGTTGTTAATTGTTAACTTACACTTGGAGGAAACGTTTACGTCTTACGACTTCTTCAGCCTCGTATTTTTGCCGCTAGGAATGCTGCTCGTCAAGATCTAATTTACAACCAGCTCGTCATGAACAGCAACAAGATTTCGATATTTAAAATTAATTAATTAAATTTAATTATTGAAATAATATTTGAAAAACCAGTATTAACATAAAGTGTCATCCCCTACAAGGTTATAAGTGTATTTGAACTTGAGTGGATGAATAGAATGTACTTTAATAACGATAGGAATTTTGAAGAAGAAATAGGCCTATATATAAGGATAGTGGAAAGTAATAGACGGAAATGAAAAATAAATGTTTTAATCGAGGCTAAAAACTTGAGTGGAATACGTAAACTAATACAAATAAGTGCAAAGAGCGCCAAGTAATGCGGTATATTTACAAACTTACTTGACGGGTTTCTTTTTATGAATATATATTTCACTGTAGATTACGTCGGTGACTAGTGAATATAGATGCAGCTGGGGGTTCATTCTAGGTCCGAGCACGTGCAGTCCCATTCAATCTTCCTCCTACATTACCATCTTCATACGTTCCTTTTATAAACTGACCTGCTGGAAAGAAATATAGGGTAAATAAGTACTTACAAAACATATATTTACTCTGTAATGCCACCCCTTGATATTTCACTGCTCGGTTGGATTATTAATAGAAATACACTTCAAACATCTTATAAAATCTTATAAAACACCCGGATCCCAAACATCTTATAAAACTTTATGTAATACTATATACCTTAATTAAAATATACCTGTAAAGTGTCCAGTCAAGATAGATTTGGTTGTAATTTTATATAATACTATATACTTTACTTTAAATATTCCTGTAAAGTGTCCAGTCAGGATAGATTTGGTTGTAATTTTATACAGTGAAACCTGTCTTAGACGGACCCTGTGTTAGGCAGAATCCCGTCTATCGCGGAAAACTTTAAAAGTCCCGACTGTCGCCTATTTAATTTACCTGGTTAATAACCTTCATAAGCCGGAAACTGTCTAACGCGGAAGCGGAATAAGTAAAAGGATGAGCGATACGTATTTACTACGTCTTAGTCATTCATAAGCCGGAAAATCTGATCATATACATGCTGTAAAATATAAAGTTACAATGACTTCCGTTTAGATAAAATACAGTTTATAATATATTTTTTACCAAATAGGTCTGCTTAATTGTAACGGATCGTATTTATTTCTGAGAACTCTGTAACAAAGTTAAGGATTGCTGATATGCACAAGATAACGTAATGGTTTACAAACATCCATAATTTTCGATAGGCTATGTGTCAGCACTCGTTTCCTTCAAGATAACGCAATGAATGGTTTACAAACATCCACGGCCAGACATATTGATGTCATATTGGTTAACATATTGAAAGGCGAGAGACCGCTTCATTCTAAAAGGCAAAAAATCATGCGCAAACAGAAGAAAAAGAAGAAATTGAAGACGGCCAGTCGTAGAAAACAAAATAAAAACATTTGGCGAGGCTTTAATGATAATTTGTGAGTTAGAAGACTTCGTGGTACGTATTAACAGCCCGGAAATGCGTCACCATTTGTTACAACTAAAAACAATAACTGAAACACAAGCCAGTAAAACTAACCTTTTAAAACAAAAGTCAATGCTAGATTTTTTCAAGCCTAATTGATTTTCTTTTATTTTTACGTAAGCCTACTATGTACAGTATTTAGCCTAAATTCAGTAAGAGGAAAAATATAGTTTTTAATCAATTGCATCATTA
This sequence comes from Prosapia bicincta, assembly GCA_036971475.1. NCBI lineage: Eukaryota > Metazoa > Arthropoda > Insecta > Hemiptera > Cercopidae > Prosapia > Prosapia bicincta. Next base: position 378,643,895 of record JBAIZL010000001.1, read on the forward strand.
ATTCATAAATTTTGTTGATAAGTGTATAAATGTTTTAGTTTTATAGCTTTCTATTAAAAATGTTTTGTGGAGAAAAATAAAAGGATGCTGCATTAAAAGGTAAGATTTTTATTATGTAATGTAGGTTTTAACATTTTCTGTAGTGAGCATAGAAAACAAGGTTTGCGAGTTGTGACGTCACACGGCACAGGCTACGGGCTGCCATTAGGCAATCAAGATAACCGATATTACTGTTGAATGACGTTTATTTAGACGTTAAAATGTGATTTCTTGTGATTTAAATACACTTGCTTTATATGTTGAAGTGTTATCTCAGTAGGAAATAAACAGTCAGTACTTAATCGGAAATAAATAATTAAATTAAATACTGTATTAGAACAAATGTAGACACGATGACAATTAATGGTCCGTTATCTATGTGGTGTTGGTGCAGCACCATACAGCTGATCAGTAGAAATAATAGTCTTATAGCTAAGAATCCCCACGGCCTACCCTCACCCCAACGCTAAAAATAGTCTCGGCAAACGTTTCATGCTGGTATTACCATCATACAGTACACTACTACTGTATAAACCAGAAACCTGTCTTAGACGGAAAAAATGCCGTTCCCAATGGATTCCGGCTTAAACATGTTTCACTGTAAATTACTATACACTTTAAATGTTCCTGTAAAGTGTCCAGTCAGGATAGATTTGGTTGTAATTTTATATAGTACTACATACTTTACTTAAAATATTCCTGTAAAGTGTCCAGTCAGGATAGATTTGGTTGTAATTTTATATAATACTATATACCTTAATTACAATATACCTGTAAAGTGTTTAGTCAGGATAGATTTGGTTGTAATTTTATATAATACTATATACATAACTTAAAATATTCCTGTAAAGTGTCCAGTCAGGATAGATTTGGTAGTAATTTTATATAATACTATATACCTTAATTAAAATATACCTGTAAAGTGTCCAGTCAGGATAGATTTGGTTGTAATTTTATATAGTACTACATACTTTACTTAAAATATTCCTGTAAAGTGTTCAGTCAGGATAGATTTGGTTGTAATTTTATCTAGTACTACATACTTTACTTAAAATATTCCTGTAAAGTGTTCAGTCAGGATAGATTTGGTTGTAATTTTATATAGTACTACATACTTTACTTAAAATATTCCTGTAAAGTGTTCAGTCAGGATAGATTTGGTTGTAATTTTATATAATACTATATACATAACTTAAAATATTCCTGTAAAGTGTCCAGTCAGGATAGATTTGGTTGTAATTTTATATAATACTATATACCTTAATTAAAATATACCTGTAAAGTGTCCAGTCAGGATAGTTTGGTTGTAATTTTATATAATACTATATAACTTAATTAAAATATTCCTGTAAAGTGTCCAGTCAGGATAGATTTGGTTGTAATTTTCTATAATACTATATACCTTAATTAAAAAATACCTATAAAGTGTCTAGTCAGGATAGATTTGGTTGTAATTTTATATAATACTATATACCTTAATTAAAATATACCTTAAAGTGTCCAGTCAGAATAGATTTGGTTGTAAATTTATGTAATACTATATACCTTAATTAAAATATACCTGTAAAGTGTCCAGTCAAGATAGATTTGGTTGTAATTTTATATAATACTATATACATTAATTAAAATATACCTGTAAAGTGTCCAGTCAGTATTGATTTGGTTGTAATTTTATATAATACTATATACCTTAATTAAAATGTTCCTGTAAAGTGTCCAGTCAGTATTGATTTGGTTGTAATTTTATATAATACTATATACCTTAATTAAAATATACCTGTAAAGTGTCCAGTCAGGATAGATTTGGTTGTAATTTTATATAATACTATATACCTTAATTAAAACGTACCTTAAAGTGTCCAGTCAAGATAGATTTGGTTGTAATTTTATATAATACTATATACATTAATTAAAATATACCTGTAAAGTGTTCAGTCAAGATATATTTGGTTGTAATTTTATATAATACTATATACATTATTAAAATATACCTGTAAAGTGTCCAGTCAGTATTGATTTGGTTGTAATTTTATATAATACTATATACCTTAATTAAAATGTTCCTGTAAAGTGTCCAGTCAGTATTGATTTGGTTGTAATTTTATATAATACTATATACCTTAATTAAAATATACCTGTAAAGTGTCCAGTCAGGATAGATTTGGTTGTAATTTTATATAATACTATATACCTTAATTAAAATATACCTGTAAAGTGTCCAGTCAGGATAGATTTGGTTGTAATTTTATGTAATACTATATACCTTAATTAAAATATTCCTGTAAAGTGTCCAGTCAGGATAGATTTGGTTGTAATTTTATAAAATACTATATACCTTAATTAAAATATACCTGTAGGGTGTCCAGTCAGGATAGATTTGGTTGTAATTTTATATAATACTATATACCTTAATTAAAATATACCTGTAAAGTGTCCAGTCAGGATAGATTTGGTTGTAATTTTATATAATACTATATACCTTAATTAAAATATACCTGTAAAGTGTCCAGTCAGGATAGATTTGGTTGTAATTTTATGTAATACTATATACCTTAATTAAAATATTCCTGTAAAGTGTTCAGTCAGGATAGATTTGGTTGTAATTTTATGTAATACTATATACCTTAATTAAAATATACCTGTAAAGTGTCCAGTCAAGATAGATTTGGTTGTAATTTTACATAATACTATATACATTAATTAAAATATACCTGTAAAGTGTCCAGTCAGTATTGATTTGGTTGTAATTTTATATAATACTATATACCTTAATTAAATTGTTCCTGTAAAGTGTCCAGTCAGGATAGATTTGGTTGTAATTTTATGTAATACTATATACCTTAATTAAAATATACCTGTAAAGTGTCCAGTCAAGATAGATTTGGTTGTAATTTTATATAATACTATATACATTAATTAAAATATACCTGTAAAGTGTCCAGTCAGTATTGATTTGGTTGTAATTTTATATAATACTATATACCTTAATTAAAATATACCTTAAAGTGTCCAGTCAGGATAGATTTGGTTGTAATTTTATGTAATACTATATACCTTAATTAAAATATACCTGTATAGTGTCCAGTCAAGATAGATTTGGTTGTAATTTTATATAATACTATATACATTAATTAAAATATACCTGTAAAGTGTCCAGTCACTATTGATTTGGTTGTAATTTTATATAATACTATATACCTTAATTAAAATGTTCCTGGAAAGTGTCCAGTCAGTATTGATTTGGTTGTAATTTTATATAATACTATATACCTTAATTAAAATATACCTGTAAAGTGTCCAGTCAGGATAGATTTGATTGTAATTTTATATAATACTATATACCATAATTAAAACGTACCTTGAAGTGTCCAGTCAAGATAGATTTGGTTGTAATTTTATATAATACTATATACATTAATTAAAATATACCTGTAAAGTGACCAGTCACGATAGATTTGGTTGTAATTTTATATAATACTATATACATTAATTAAAATATACCTGTAAAGTGTCCAGTCAGTATTGATTTGGTTGTAATTTTATATATTACTATATACCTTAATTAAAATGTTCCTGTAAAGTGTCCAGTCAGTATTGATTTGGTTGTAATTTTATATAATACTATATACCTTAATTAAAATATTCCTGTAAAGTGTCCAGTCAGGATAGATTTGGTTGTAATTTGATATAATACTATACACCTTAATTAAAATGTTCCTGTAAAGTGTCCAGTCACGATAGATTTGGTTGTAATTTTATATAATACTATATACCTTAATTAAAATATACCTGTAAAGTGTCCAGTCAAGATAGATTTGGTTGTAATTTTATATAATACTATATACATTAATTAAAATATACCTGTAAAGTGTTCAGTCAAGATATATTTGGTTGTAATTTTATATAATACTATATACATTATTAAAATATACCTGTAAAGTGTCCAGTCAGTATTGATTTGGTTGTAATTTTATATAATACTATATACCTTAATTAAAATGTTCCTGTAAAGTGTCCAGTCAGTATTGATTTGGTTGTAATTTTATATAATACTATATACCTTAATTAAAATATACCTGTAAAGTGTCCAGTCAGGATAGATTTGGTTGTAATTTTATATAATACTATATACCTTAATTAAAATATACCTGTAAAGTGTCCAGTCAGGATAGATTTGGTTGTAATTTTATGTAATACTATATACCTTAATTAAAATATTCCTGTAAAGTGTCCAGTCAGGATAGATTTGGTTGTAATTTTATAAAATACTATATACCTTAATTAAAATATACCTGTAGGGTGTCCAGTCAGGATAGATTTGGTTGTAATTTTATATAATACTATATACCTTAATTAAAATATACCTGTAAAGTGTCCAGTCAGGATAGATTTGGTTGTAATTTTATATAATACTATATACCTTAATTAAAATATACCTGTAAAGTGTCCAGTCAGGATAGATTTGGTTGTAATTTTATGTAATACTATATACCTTAATTAAAATATTCCTGTAAAGTGTTCAGTCAGGATAGATTTGGTTGTAATTTTATGTAATACTATATACCTTAATTAAAATATACCTGTAAAGTGTCCAGTCAAGATAGATTTGGTTGTAATTTTATATAATACTATATACATTAATTAAAATATACCTGTAAAGTGTCCAGTCAGTATTGATTTGGTTGTAATTTTATATAATACTATATACCTTAATTAAAATATACCTTAAAGTGTCCAGTCAGGATAGATTTGGTTGTAATTTTATGTAATACTATATACCTTAATTAAAATATACCTGTATAGTGTCCAGTCAAGATAGATTTGGTTGTAATTTTATATAATACTATATACATTAATTAAAATATACCTGTAAAGTGTCCAGTCACTATTGATTTGGTTGTAATTTTATATAATACTATATACCTTAATTAAAATGCTCCTGGAAAGTGTCCAGTCAGTATTGATTTGGTTGTAATTTTATATAATACTATATACCTTAATTAAAATATACCTGTAAAGTGTCCAGTCAGGATAGATTTGATTGTAATTTTATATAATACTATATACCATAATTAAAACGTACCTTGAAGTGTCCAGTCAAGATAGATTTGGTTGTAATTTTATATAATACTATATACATTAATTAAAATATACCTGTAAAGTGACCAGTCACGATAGATTTGGTTGTAATTTTATATAATACTATATACATTAATTAAAATATACCTGTAAAGTGTCCAGTCAGTATTGATTTGGTTGTAATTTTATATATTACTATATACCTTAATTAAAATGTTCCTGTAAAGTGTCCAGTCAGTATTGATTTGGTTGTAATTTTATATAATACTATATACCTTAATTAAAATATTCCTGTAAAGTGTCCAGTCAGGATAGATTTGGTTGTAATTTTATATAATACTATACACCTTAATTAAAATGTTCCTGTAAAGTGTCCAGTCACGATAGATTTGGTTGTAATTTTATATAATACTATATACCTTAATTAAAATATACCTGTAAAGTGTCCAGTCAAGATAGATTTGGTTGTAATTTTATATAATACTATATACATTAATTAAAATATACCTGTAAAGTGTCCAGTCAGTATTGATTTGGTTGTAATTTTATATAATACTATATACCTTAATTAAAATATACCTTAAAGTGTCCAGTCAGGATAGATTTGGTTGTAATTGTATGTAATACTATATACTTTAATTAAAATATACCTGTAAAGTGTCCAGTCAAGATAGATTTGGTTGTAATTTTATATAATACTATATACATTAATTAAAATTTACCTGTAAAGTGTTCAGTCAAGATATATTTGGTTTTAATTTTATATAATACTATATACATTATTAAAATATACCTGTAAAGTGTCCAGTCAGTATTGATTTGGTTGTAATTTTATATAATACTATATACCTTAATTAAAATGTTCCTGTAAAGTGTCCAGTCAGTATTGATTTGGTTGTAATTTTATATAATACTATATACCTTAATTAAAATATACCTGTAAAGTGTCCAGTCAGGATAGATTTGGTTGTAATTTTATATAATACTATATACCTTAATTAAAATATACCTGTAAAGTGTCCAGTCAGGAGAGATTTGGTTGTAATTTTATGTAATACTATATACCTTAATTAAAATATTCCTGTAAAGTGTTCAGTCAGGATAGATTTGGTTGTAATTTTATGTAATACTATATACCCTAATTAAAATATACCTGTAAAGTGTCCAGTCAAGATAGATTTGGTTGTAATTTTATGTAATACTATATACCTTAATTAAAATATACCTGTAAAGTGTCCAGTCAGGATAGATTTGGTTGTAATTTTATGTAATACCATATACCTTAATTAAAATATACCTGTAAAGTGTCCAGTCAAGATAGATTTGGTTGTAATTTTATATAATACTATATACAATAATTAAAATATACCTGTAAAGTGTCCAGTCAGTATTGATTTGGTTGTAATTTTATATAATACTATATACCTTAATTAAAATGTTCCTGTAAAGTGTCCAGTCAGGATAGATTTGGTTGTAATTTTATGTAATACTATATACCTTAATTAAAATATACCTGTAAAGTGTCCAGTCAAGATAGATTTGGTTGTAATTTTATATAATACTATATAAATTAATTAAAATATACCTGTAAAGTGTCCAGTCAGTATTGATTAGGTTGTAATTTTATATAATACTATATACCTTAATTAAAATATACCTTAAAGTGTCCAGTCAGGATAGATTTGGTTGTAATTTTATGTAATTCTATATACCTTAATTAAAATATACCTGTAAAGTGTCCAGTCAAGATAGATTTGGTTGTAATTTTATATAATACTATATTCATTAATTAAAATATACCTGTAAAGTGTCCAGTCAGTATTGATTTGGTTGTAATTTTATATAATACTATATACCTTAAATAAAATGTTCCTGGAAAGTGTCCAGTCAGTATTGATTTGGTTGTAATTTTATATAATACTATATACCTTAATTAAAATATACCTGTAAAGTGTCCAGTCAGGATAGATTTGATTGTAATTTTATATAATACTATATACCTTAATTAAAACGTACCTTAAAGTGTCCAGTCAAGATAGATTTGGTTGTAATTTTATATAATACTATATACATTAATTAAAATATACCTGTAAAGTGACCAGTCAAGATAGATTTGGTTGTAATTTTATATAATACTATATACATCAATTAAAATATACCTGTAAAGTGTCCAGTCAGTATTGATTTGGTTGTAATTTTATATAATACTATATACCTTAATTAAAATGTTCCTGTAAAGTGTCCAGTCAGTATTGATTTGGTTGTAATTTTATATAATACTATATACCTTAATTAAAATATTCCTGTAAAGTGTCCAGTCAGGATAGATTTGGTTGTAATTTTATATAATACTATATACCTTAATTAAAATGTTCCTGTAAAGTGTCCAGTCAGGATAGATTTGGTTGTAATTTTATATAATACTATATACCTTAATTAAAATATACCTGTAAAGTGTCCAGTCAAGATAGATTTGGTTGTAATTTTATATAATACTATATACATTAATTAAAATATACCTGTAAAGTGTCCAGTCAGTATTGATTTGGTTGTAATTTTATATAAGACTATATACCTTATTTAAAATGTTCCTGTAAAGTGTCCAGTCCGTATTGATTTGGTTGTAATTTCATATAATACTATATACCTTAATTAAAATATACCTGTAAAGTGTCCAGTCAGGATAGTTTTGGTTGTAATTTTATATAATACTATATACCTTAATTAAAATGTACCTTAAAGTGTCCAGTCAAGATAGATTTGGTTGTAATTTTATATAATACTATATACATTAATTAAAATATACCTGTAAAGTGACCAGTCAAGATAGATTTGGTTGTAATTTTATATAATACTATATACATTAATTAAAATATACCTGTAAAGTGTCCAGTCAGTATTGATTTGGTTGTAATTTTATATAATACTATATACCTTAATTAAAATATTCCTGTAAAGTGTCCAGTCAGTATTGATTTGGTTGTAATTTTATATAATACTATATACCTTAATTAAAATATACCTGTAAAGTGTCCAGTCAGGATAGATTTGGTTGTAATTTTATATAATACTATATACCTTAATTAAAATATACCTGTAAAGTGTCCAGTCAGGATAGATTTGGTTGTAATTTTATGTAATACTATATACTATAATTAAAATATTCCTGTAAAGTGTTCAGTCAGGATAGATTTGGTTGTAATTTTATGTAATACTATATACCTTAATTAAAATATACCTGTAAAGTGTCCAGTCAGTATAGATTTGGTTGTAATTTTATATAATACTATATACCTTAATTAAAATATTCCTGTAAAGTGTCCAGTCAGGATAGATTTGGTTTTAATTTTATATAATACTATATACCTTAATTAAAATATACCTGTAAAGTGTCCAGTCAGGATAGATTTGGTTGTAATTTTATATAATACTATATACTATTTATTAGGAATATACTGTGGTTGAATATAATAATAAATACACAAAAACCTCTTAACCACAAACTTTCTTTAATTTACCCTAATGTACATTTCAGTTACAAAGTAACCATCCTCAGAGGGATAACATACAAAGACTGATTAACGCTGGAAAAATACCTTATTTATAATCTACAGAACTAGTCACTCCCACTCCGACCGCCGCGGCCCCACCTGTTAAACAAGGCGTAGCCACGCCCATCAAGTGAAAGCAAGATATCTAACGTCAACTTACTAAAATATAAATTAAAAATACAATAAAAACATAATTAAAATTGTTTTTTGAAATTATAACCAACACAAAATTTAATATAAAAATCATAATCCTATTTAACAAATGAATATAAAATTGAATTAGGAATAGGACCTCTATCAGAATTTAATAAATTCTCAGGTTTATGTTTACTAATTTTTAAACTTTCAAAACTATTTAATAACTTATTAGTTCTAACATTCTTAATTAACTTGACATTATTAACATCTAGATTGTGATTGGTCTCTAAAATATGGGCAGCAATACTAGACTTATCAGATCTTTGGTATTTAATATCCCTAATATGTTCCTTAAATCTAGTTATTACTTTTCGTCTTGTCTGCCCAATATACATTTTATCACAATCCTTACAATTAACTTGGTAAATCCCTGATTTATCAAGTGTTTCTACTTTATCTTTTGCATTACCTAATAAATTTTTAAGGGTATTATGATTTTTATACGCAACTCTCAATTTAACATTCTTAAAAATTCCCTCCAGCCCTTTGGTTAAAACTTTGTCAAAAGGTAAACTAATAAAACGGCTTTCTTCTTTAGTTTCCAAAGGTAATGTTGTAATTTCTTCCGAAAAATCCTAATCTTTTGCTTCCTAAGGATAGTATCAATAATTTTACGTTCATAACCATTAAATTCTGCTGTACTTTTAATATGTTCTAATTCAATATCAAAACGTCTTTTACTCAAAGGAATATTAATCAACCTATTAACTAAAGAATTGAAAGCTGCAAATTTGTGCTGGTACAATGGTTAGATTCGTTTGGAATAAATCTATCATTGGATGTTGGCTTTCTATAAATATCAAAAACTATTTTATCTCTATTTCTAATACAATAAACATCAAGAAACGGTAAACGTTTATCTCTTTCAATTTCATAAGTAAATATAATATTAGGATGTTGATCATTGATGATCCTTAGAAATGGATCTATTTGAAATTCTTTAATATTAAATATAGCGAAAATATCATCAACGTATCTTATCCAGACACGAGGAAAATATTTAAGTTTCTTTTTCAATCCTAATTCAAAATGACTCATAAAGAGTTCTGCTAAAAAAGGTGATAGGCTGTTTCCCATTGTTGTACCATCTTTTTGTTTATAAAAATTATTATTAAATTGAAAATAATTATTATTCATACAACAATTAGTTAATTTTACATATTGGTCAACTCTCTCAATATCGACATCATTCTCAATTAAAAACTCTTTTAATAAATTTAAAGTTTCCGTTACCGGAATACTTGGAAACAGAGAACAAACATCAAAAGAAACTAAAATTTCTTCATCTATTAATCTAATATTCTTAACCTTCTCTACAAAATCAAGTGTATTCTTAACCGAAAATGATGCCAACTTACATTTTAAAAAACTGAATTCTTTAACTAACCATTTAGATAACATATAGGTTGGCGAATCAATTCCCGACACAATTGGCCTCACGGCATCGCCTACTTTATGTATTTTTGGAAGACAGTACAACCTAGGTAAAACAGGATTAGAAACATGAAATTTAAAGACATCTTTCTTTGAAATGACCAAATTACATTCCTTTATAACGTTTACTGTTTCTTTAACAAATTTATTTAACGGAGTTTTTGACAATTTATCGTAAGGTCCCGTTTCTAACAAATTGTTAACTCTATTAATATAATCTTCCTTTTTCAAAACAACAACAGTGTTACTCTTATCAGCTTTGAGGTAATAACAATCTTTTCCTTTTAACTGTTTTATTAAGCTTAACTCGTGGTTGGATCCAGTAGACATCTTCTTTCTTCTTAGAAACTCCAAATTTTCTTCAATCTTGATTTTACAAGCCTTCCTAACATAGTTCTTGCTAGTTTCATTTAATGAGGATATACCACTTTCAACGTGTGCCACTAATTCTTCTAAGTTATCTTTGATATTATTAGAAACAGAAAACTTTAACCCTTTACCTAACATGCACAACTCCTACTATGCTACTTCCGCAGAGAGATACGTTTTGCTAGGTGACGTCACATGATGTCTATTCTAGCCTTACATGTGTACTAGGACGTGTATTTGGTTAAAGTATAAAATTACAACCAAATCTATCCTGACTTAATACTTCATATGTATATATATATATATATAAATAACCTTCCGTGGCCATAACAAACAATAAAGATTCAGGACATGATTTTGATTCATTTTATATGCATTGTATTGAGGGTGGTTAATGTGTATTTTTACCAGCAATATTAGCACCACGTTTCGACGAATTATATTTTTTCAAAATTGTAAATTTTTGGAGAGTGAACGAGTTTTCTAATTTTTTTCGTATCTCTGATTACTTTCTGCGCCACCCGCGTATAATTGTTTTCGCTAAAATCGAACATGTATGAACGGGAAATAAATACCAAATTTCAGTTAAATGGATTCAGTAGTTTTTACGTGATTAATACACACACACACACAAACACACACACACACACACACACACACAGACAGACACACACACACACACACACACACACACACACACAGACACACACACACACACACACACACACACACACACACAAACACACACACACACACACACACACACACACAAACACACACACACACACACACACACACACACAGACACACACACACACACACACACACACACACACACACACACAGACACACACAGACACACACACACACACACACACACACACACATACAAAGCATTAGATTTTTATATATTAGTATAGATTCCGGTGAATTTAAGGTAAGGGTAAAAAGTAGGTTTCTTACCATGACTAATAATTTTCAACTTTACAGTGTTTTATTTTTAATATACTTCTGTATAAATGTATAAGTTAAAGAAATATTCCGCTAGAGCTAATGGTGTTTGGACGGAAGGGATTGCATGTAGCTCCGTGTACTGTACGTAATGGCTCCTTGACCCACTTGTCGATCTCATCAACTAGATGCAATGTCCCAGTATCAATATATTGCTGTCTGGCTTAGTAATGCATTTACGTGTTGCTCAGACCGATGTCGTGTTTATTGTTATAAGTTAGAGAGCTGGGTGCATAATAAGGCGGTAGGTAACGCCAATCTACCATGCAATGCAACAATAACTATACTATTACAGCCTACTTCCAATACGCGGTCTTGCACGTCACTGCCACTAGCCATTAGGTGGACGTAATGGCATTATATTTACCCCTCTGACACGGCAGTCACATTCAATGAAGCCTTTAATACAACATTCGTCTACCTCTTTCCAACGGATATTCTATTTCAAATCAATAGGCAATCACTTTGACAACCCGTACTGATTATATAAATATGGGTACCAAATTAATAACGCCTCCTAGTGATTTAAAGGCTATAAAATATGATATTTATATCGATTTTACAAGTCACCTATATTGACCAAATACTATTATTGCTAACAACATTTTGACCAGGCCAGGAAATAGGCAGAAAAACCATAAAAACACGAAAAAATTAAAAATTTTGAAATAATTAACTTTATAACACACGAAAGTTTACAAAGTTAAGATTCAATTTATGAATTGGAGTATTTCGATATATTATACCACAATTATAGTTCTAATGCAATCTAACTATATTATATTTAACCATATTACAATATACTGTAGTTATATTACAATTTCAATACATTAACCCACGATCGGTTGCGCCGTTAGGGGAGCCCTATCAAAAAATAGTTATTGTAAAAGAAATTTTTTATTCCTTTTCATTACAGTTTTAATGAGCTAGCTATGAGCCGTTTACCTTGTCTACCACCATTTTTGGTGTTAATCCTAGCAGCTATGTGGGTTGGGGGTAAAGTGTCACGCCAGTTACGCGCGTCTGTTGTTTGGAACCAATCGATTTGTTTTTGGGGCCAATCATAAACGAACACTTTTGGTTTCATACGTTCCACAGAAAACAATAAAAACCAAAATATCATAATGTTATTAACATTACATCCAGACTTTGAAATCGACCACGAAACAGGATACTGATTCAAACTTGAGGTGATTTCGTTCTACAACTTATCAAAGGAAGGAGTTGATGTAGTTAATAGAATAAAGAAGGAATCAGTAAAAAGAGAGATGGCCAATGACTATATTCAACTGGTTATTGAACTTGACAACAATCAACGCTCAGACCACATATAAGGAAAACACTGGACGAAAATTGCTAGAAGAATATTCATCACTGATTTAGCAAAGGCAATTGCAAGCCTCAATTTGTCTTGAAGAGACTCTTTAAAAGAGTTTCAATTGAAAATTTGTCAATACAGCTGCAATTGAAAAAATAAAACTGGTCAAGAATGTTCTATCAGAAGTCAAACTCACGTAAGTTTGTTACCAAATTATGAAACGTTTTTATAAAATTTATTTTTACTAGTATATATTATTATTTTAAATTTTTTTTGATAAAAACACTCCATTGAAACTAAAGAACTATACTACTAATGTAAAATCTAATTGTTTAAATCTTAACTTGCACAGAATTTGGTTTCATTTGAAAAATCTTGTAGGTAAGGCCCCACAATGTACGTACTGTCAAATGAGGAAGAACCGTTACACGAAACAGAAGGGTCATGCATGTAACAGATCAATTGTAGAGGTGATACTAGATCGAAAGTGTTAATTTGCACGATGTGCCATGATAGAAATTGACATCTAGTTTAATAGGGGTCGTGACGGGTCGTTTCAATATCCTTCATGTAAAAATTTCCTGTAAATTAATTTTAAATATTTCCTAATATTTCTAAAATGTTCTAAAATTTCTAGTTTACATATTTTCTAACAATTTTGTACGTAAAAATTTAGTTTTAAATGAAAATGTTTGCTATAATTAATGAGTTTGTAAATGTTGGAGGATATCTATAAGCGTACCACTTGGGTTACAAAACAGTGTGCGACCAATCACAGGTTAAAATAAAGCTATTTTACAATACAGCTTCATCTCAGCTGAGGTTATGTTTGTATTTTTTAAAACTTTAACAATTTTTTATGGTTTGCAACATTTATAATATTTTTGTTATTATTTAGTTAAGTAATATGGGAAAGATTGAAAATTTACGGATGATTCCATTTTTATGATGCAGGCCCATTATCCAGGCATGTAGTAGTAAAGTAACAGGCACATTTACTCACAGAGAGTAAATGTGCCTACTATTCTTAAATTTTATTAATTATTGTAAATTATCTCATCGTTTTTCTTATATAGGCGTGTATATTGTGTTTGGAATGTTCAGAGAATGGCGTAAGGCATTCGAGGCTCACCTAAAGCCAGTCCAGCGACAGTTGGGCAAATGACAATTTCACAGTGGGATGATTATTATTGACCGACCACAAATTAGTACCGGTAACTCATTGTGGTCAAACCTTATTAAAAGCCCCCCCGGGCGAGATATAATGATGTGTGTGTGTCCGACCGTTGGGCGTTGCAGCAAACTGTTTAATATGCAATCGTATAACCCAATGAACTCGTCCGAATCTTGTTAGTTTATTGCGCAAATGTACATAGCATGCAAGCTTTCAAATTCAGTTACTGTTAAGTCTGAGTTACTAACAACATATTCCTGTGTGAAAATTATCGCAATTAAGTGAAACATGATAATTGTAATGAGTGTGTTCAATTAGTGTTTAATCAAATATAATGAAGTTATCTGAAAAAAGGTTTGGGTGTGTGTATTTAAACAAAAATGCGATTGGAATATAAACTGAAAATTTGTTTATAGACTAAAATTAATTAAATACAAATTGGCTTATGCCGTAGTAAAGTCATAGTCATGATACTCTAGTTATTATTGCTACTTAAAGTAAATAATAACATAAAACTAATACAACTACAAACATTTCTTTAAATTGAAAAGAATTACATTAAATAAGAAATTAATAATGGTAACAATATACCACGAAAATTTGTAAAATAAATGTCATTTCAAGTAGTACCGTTTCATGACGTGAAGGGGTTTAGAGTTACAGTGTAAGGAGCAATGTGGAACGAGACGTTAAACTGTCATAAAACCACAGGTTATAAAAATAATTACTTAAAAAAAGGGATTAAGTGGGATAACTCGGTTTAGGCTAGATACAAATTAAGCTATGTATAACAAAGAGAGATTGTAAGAAATTCAAAACCTGGTAGGAGGTTAACCAGGAACCTACAGCCTATCAGTAGATATATAGGAAGCCCACATTCCGCAAGGAGGTTGACCGAGAACCCAAAGCCGGTCAGGAGATTCGTAGGAAACTTACAGCCTGTCAGGTGGTTGGCCAGGAACCCCCATACTGTCAGGAGTATGTAGAAACTCAATGTCCTACCATGAGGCTAGCCAGAAGCACACAGCCTGTGAAGAGATATTGAGGAAACCCACTGTAGGAGACATAGAACCAGCCAAATGATTTGTCGGAGACCTATAACTGCCAGGAGATTTAGTGAAATTCTACTGCATGCCAGGAGAATCGTGAGAAACCAATAACTGGCTAGAGGTTTATCGGAAACCCACAGCATGGCAGGAGATTTCCTGAAAACCCACTGGCTGCCAAGATATTTTTAGGGAACCCACAGACAGCCAAGAAATTTACTAAAAACCCATAGTTATCAGTAGGTTTGGAAGAACCCGCTGTCTGTCATGAAGTTTGCACGAAACCCACAGCTAGCCGAAGAGGCGTACAGGAAACCAACAGCCTGACAGGAGATTTATAGGAAATCTACATCCTGGCATCAGGTTTTCAGGATATACACAGCCTGCTAGGAGGTTGGCAAGAAACCCACAGCCTGGTAGTAGATTTGTATAAACTAAAACTGCATCATACATATTATAGGACATCTAACGCCTATCACGAAGTTTACAGGAAATCAAACACCTACTAGAAATAAACAGAATATAAAAATAAATTATCGAAAAGATTTTAAAAAAACTGAAAAGATTGGAGAAATAAACAGAATATTTCATTTTCCTAAAATTAGTGAATTATCGATGTGTAGCTTGATGTGAGATCCAGCCTAGCCTCCGGTCTTAAGGACAATTAAGTAAGGCAAGGAAGCGGAAGCACAGACAACAGTTACCAACCCCCTCATATAACACTGAAGATAACTCCACTCCAGATATTGAGCAAGACAAGTATTTTATTGCAATATCTACAAAATGAGAAATGTTTAAAGGATTGTCGATAAGGTTTCCTTGTCAAACAAACTTTATTCATAAAGTAGTGTAGGTGTTAATTTTAAATAATCAATTCATTTATAAAAATGGTATTATTAAGAGTATTACAGTATCCTGTAATATCATTCGTAAGGAAAGAAACAACATTTTGGCTAAGAAGACTACATCAGTAAACATTAGGAATAAGCAACCCGTAAACGTTCCAATTATATCATAAAACAATAACAAATTTACTATAGAAATAATAAGTTTGACGAAATATTTTTTACCGTTAGCACAATTGAAAGCCGAATATTTGCACGCGCAGTAAGAAGGCTTCACAGAGTGGAGATTGCGCCACTACGATCATATTAATCCTTTGATAAAGACTTGAGTATTACCATTTACACCACTGACCGTTCTCCCTGCCGTCTTTCAAACTTTCCGGATGAAGCTTTGATCTTGCTATGACCTGAATGTTTGTGGCGTAAGCACATTCCGGACATGCCACACCATCTCGGACAAACAACACACATTGTGCAGACTACATGAGTTAAACTTGTTTGTAACTCAGATGCTACTGATTTTATGCGGTTAGTAGAGTGATATATGTTGGATATGTGAGTGCACATTCGTTGTGCAGCGATTGCATCATGTTGTAACCAGATCATAGGTCGTTGATTGTAAATGTAAACTTTTTGTATTGCCTTAGGAATAACATGTAATACTTGCTCGGAGGAAGTATCATGGATTCTAATTATCAGGTCCTTCCTATCCGATGCAATGGTTACTTGGAAGAATTATGGATTTTTTTTTGCCAACCAATCTTATCCGATGCAATACTTACATGGAGAAGGGATTATGGATTTCGTTTGTCAGACTCATCCTATCCGACGCAATGCTTACATCGAGAAGGGATTATGGATTTCGTTTGCCAGACTCATCCTATCCGACGCAATACTTACATGGAGAAGGGATATTGGATTTTGTTTGCCAAACCAAACTTATCTGATGCAATGCATACATGGAGAATGGATTTCGTTTGCCAGACCCATCCTATCCGATGCACTGCTTACTTGATAGGAAATTATGGATCTCGTTAGCCAAACCTATCCTTCCCATGCAATGTTAACTTAAAGAAGCGATGATAGGGTAGGTTCGTGCGACACGATTGCGGGTAGACCTAAATCTCTGGTTGTAGGTAATAAACCCAAACCAATTAATGTCTTAATTTTCCCCCAATCTCAATATCAGCGTATCATTATGTTCTTTCTTGTCCTACCTAGTTTCAAGTAACCATCCTTATCCTTTTGCTCTTAAAGGGGCGTAAGTGTTAGTTTCTTCTTTATGATCTCGAAAGAGAGTTGGTCTAATATACATAGATCTCTCGCACACGTGATGCCTTTATATTTCCCTTATTTCCTGTTGGACCAGGCGGTTTTATATAAGAGATGGCAGTCATATCAGATAACTGTTGCAAAACTTTAAAAAATTATTAATCATATTAAATATATTTGTAAAAAAAGTTTATCGAGTTTGAAGAGCAAAAAATTAGGCTGAGGTATATTGTTTTCCTAGTTAAAATTATAAGAGATAACCTTTAAAATAATTTTAAGACTAACATTTTAGATAAATAGCTAAAAACCATGTTTATTATATATATTTTTATATATATACATACACACACACACACACATATATATATATATATATATATATATATATATATTTATATATACACTATATATATATATATATATATATATATATATATATATATATATATTTATATATATACACTATACATATATATATATATATATATATATATATATATATATATATATATATATATATATATATATGAAACTTTATGACAAGCATATGCTACAGTAAATTGTATTTTTGCAAATCCCCTTTTGCTATAAAACGTTCAATAAGCAATTTATCCGGTGCTAAGGTTAGCAGATAATAAAAGGAATTGAAATAAACCGCGATGTAGGTAACTGGATAATTTGTTTTCTGTTTGAGTGGGCCGTTGTTTTTGCAGTTATAAAGTATGCAGGAGCGTGCTGTGTCGGGTAGCAGGCTTTACTGCACCCCAGGCAACCGTTTTACAGCTGCCTTTCCTATTTCATGGTTCCGATGGAATTGAATTAAACTTTTTACATCAAACTAAAGCGCGCCCACATTCTAAACTTCGTAGCAACGGAGGAAACGTCGTATTAAATTTACAACACTTTTTAGGAATAAAAATATGCTTCAATCGCAAACTCTAGACTTGGAGTAATTGCTAGTACCGCACAATTAATAGCATAACAAAGTAACACCACATAAGTCAAGACTTATAATATCATCAGACCATAAAGCTGTTATGAGTTTCAACTACAAAGGCTAACAGATGGAAAACAAAGTCAATGGGTACGGCGTGACGTGTTCTACCAAAACTTGATTTAAGGCCAATCTGGTGTTATTTCTTCCTTAGTCTTTGTTTCAAATTCCTTTCTTATTTTAACATTACGCAGGAAACCTAGAGGTTTTGAGACTTACTGTATTCTCTTTAAATAAATACTTGCGTTACTATACTCAGATCCAATCAAGACCCAAGAATTTCCTTTATTAATTAAACATTATGCAGGACACCTAGAGGTTTTGAGACCTACTGTATTCTCTTTAAATAAATACTTGCGTTACTATACTCAGATCCAATCCAGACCCAAGAATTTCCTTTCTTAATTAAACATTATGCAGGACACCTAGAGGTTTTGAGACCTACTGTATTCTCTTTAAATAAATACTTGCGTTACTATACTCAGATCCAATCCAGACCCAAGAATTTCCTTTCTTAATTAAACATTATGCAGGACACCTAGAGGTTTTGAGACCTAATGTATTCTCTTTAAATAAATACTTGCGTTACTATACACAGATCCAATCCAGACCCAAGAATTTCCTTTCTTATTTAAACATTATGCAGGACACCTAAAGGTTTTGATACCTAATGTATTCTCTTTAAATAAATACTTGCGTTACTATACTCAGATCCAATCCAGACCCAAGAATTTGCTTTCTTATTTAAACATTATGCAGGACACCTAGAGGTTTTGAGGCCTAATGTATTCTCTTTAAATAAATACTTGCGTTACTATACACAAAGCCAATCCAGGCCCAAGAATTTCCTTTCTTATTTAAACATTATGCAGGAAACCTAGAGGTTTTGAGACCTAATGTATTCTCTTTAAATAAATACTTGCGTTACTATACACAAAGCCAATCCAGGCCCAAGAATTTCCTTTCTTATTTAAACATTATGCAGGACACCTAGAGGTTTTGAGGCCTAATGTATTCTCTTTAAATAAATACTTGCGTTACTATACACAAAGCCAATCCAGGCCCAAGAATTTCCTTTCTTATTTAAACATTATGCAGGACACCTAGAGGTTTTGTGCCTAATGTATTCTCTTTAAATAAATACTTGCGTTACTATACATAAGGCCAATCCAGGCCCAAGAATTTCCTTTCTTATTTAAACATTATGCAGGACACCTAGAGGCTTTGAGGCCTAATGTATTCTCTTTAAGTAAATACTTGCGTTACTATACTCAGATCCAATCCAGGCCTAAGAATTTCCTTTCTTATTTAAACATTATGCAGGACACCTAGAGGTTTTGAGGCCTAATGTATTCTCTTTAAATAAATACTTGCGTTACTATACACAAAGCCATCCAGACCCAAGAATTTCCTTTCTTATTTAAACATCATGCAGGACACCTAGAGGCTTTGAGGCCTAATGTATTCTCTTTAAGTAAATACTTGCGTTACTATACTCAGATCCAATCCAGGCCTAAGAATTTCCTTTCTTATTTAAACATTATGCAGGACACCTAGAGGCTTTGAGGCCTAATGTATTCTCTTTAAGTAAATACTTGCGTTACTATACTCAGATCCAATCCAGGCCTAAGAATTTCCTTTCTTATTTAAACATTATGCAGGACACCTAGAGGTTTTGATGCCTAATGTATTCTCTTTAAATAAATACTTGCGTTACTATACTCAGATCCAATCCAGACCCAAGAATTTCCTTTCTTATTTAAACATTATGCAGGACACCTAGAGGTTTTGAGACCTAATGTATTCTCTTTAAATAAATACTTGCGTTACTATACTCAGATCCAATCCAGACCCAAGAATTTCCTTTCTTATTTAAACATTACGCAGGACACCTAGAGGTTTTGATGCCTAATGTATTCTCTTTAAGTAAATACTTGCGTTACTATACTCAGATCCAATCCAGGCCTAAGAATTTCCTTTCTTATTTAAACATTATGCAGGACACCTAGAGGTTTTGATGCCTAATGTATTCTCTTTAAATAAATACTTGCGTTACTATACACAAAGCCAGTGAATTCAGACCGAAGAATTTACTTCCTTACATAAGTCTACCTAGTTGTCCAACAGACCTAGCGACCCGACGTATTCCTTATTCATACTTGCCTCACTATACACAAAGCATATCGAGACCCAAAAATCCTATTCCCATTTAAACTTGGTTTAGAAAATAAAAGCACTTACCACACGATAGGAGTTTTATTTAAGTGCTTTCTAATTCAACCTAACTAGAAAAGTACAATGCCGCTCTTCATTTAATCAAGTTTTAAGAGCTTTCGAGTTTATTTACTCAACCTATAGAGACTCGTTATAAATAGCTGGGAACGGGTAGAGCCTTTCCTCACTCTATTGATTAACAAACGCATGTCGGAGAGCGACAATATTCAAGTGATTCCACAAACTCTCTTATACCATCATTATGTGATATCTTCCTTTTTACCATACATTATCTATCCTTGTATATCCTTCTTAGATCTGGGAGAAGACTCCTCCTCAGATCTACTTTTGATATGCGACTCTGCACACTCTATGCCATGACTCTTCCTTGTATACACTTCTTGGGTTTCTACCTTAATCCTACATACGAAGGATACTAGAGGGTTGTAAATACGGAGTATTATTCAATTACTATACTTCTGCTATAACAGTGATACAGGCTGAACACCGTAAAAGTACAACATAAAGAGTAATGGATACAATTTTTCGATAATTTAATATGTTTTCAGTATTATATAAAATGATGTAATTAAACTATACTCGTTTTAATGAAAGGTTTTCCTGTTTTAGCCTATATTTCAAGCAGAAATAAAATATTCATCGTAAAATTGGATGGCTGCCCTGATGACGCCACAAGAGACAGTTAACGTTGAAACTGATAGTATCTAGAAATCGTATTGATAATAATGAAAAAATACTTAAAAAACAAATTACTGCGGTAAAGAGAAGACTCGCTTGGAGCCCATATCGCGTTAAATTAGCTTATAATTATTAAATCGATGGTGATTACTTAAACATGCTCGACTGTTTGCTAAGTATTAATCGATACTAATTAAAGTGCAAATGTTTGGTCCCACGGAGTAAAACATCTATATTACTCTTAATACTCTGTCTTCGTATTAAACAGTATTTGCTTCCTTACTATTTCAAAGACACTGATTTAGCCAATGCCATCTAAGGAGAATCACTGTGTACACGAACATTAACGATGTCTATGTACCTACACGACCTGCTGACACGGTCTACCTGCATGTGCATGTGGAGTACTAGCAGAACCCCATACTGGTCTCATCTAGTTATGTTTATGTGCTTGTGACTGCTACCATTTCTTCACCTACTTTTACGCTCTATTGTGAGGGTGGACTCCCACTATCATTCCATCTGCTGGTAAAACCTATGTGCATCTGAACCATCACCATCACTCTATTTGCTGACTAAAACTATGAGCGTCTGGACATTTAACCTAGCTTTATCTATTGTTCCAGTATATTTGCGTGCAGAAGTATTATATAGCTACTCCATATTTTGCCCCAAAGCAATGTCTTTCGGTCTGCTCTATCGCTCCATAGGTTTGCACAGCACATGTGTTTGCATCCTTCTACTATTACGTTATCTGGTGGCCAGGTCTATGTGCTTATGAATCTCTAGTATCGCTCCCTTGCTGGCTAGTTCAATGTGCGTCTGAGAAATTACCATTACTCCATCTGTTGCTCCAGTTTACATGAGTACTGCTCTATCTTTTAGCCCAAACAAAGTTTCGTAGTCTGTTATGTTGCGTCAAACGAAATTTCCATGTTGCGCGTGACGCGTGGGAAATAGTGATATTAAAATGAAGTTACACGTTGTAACAACTTTGTCTTTTCGCTCTATACATCAATAAATTCTCCCGTCAAGATTTTGTTTCATTTTTGGGTTGTTTTAAACAGAAAAACGTAATCATAAAAAGTATTCGGAAATGAAAACATTATATTCTTAAGGTGAACAACTACACTTGTATGCCATTAATACCAGTTTTATCTCTACACTTATAGATAAACATTCCCGTCTATTAAATCAATAGAAAATGTTCTGATACAATCGCAACATATGTTAATGAATTACCTATACCGCATTCAACGTACTTACGCCTTGCTAATTGTCATTGTAACCGTAACTAATTATCCGTCAAGACGTGTCTGATCTGTTAACACGAGATTTATGTTACTAGACTAGTTCATTCCCGCAATAAATCGGTCGCAATACACACCATTGTCTTATCAACTAAACACAAATAGTCGTTATTCTGCGCAATTAATATTAATTTATTGCTTTTAAAAACCCTTCGCAAGGTATGATATGAAATAACAACGTTTCAATAAAGTATCCGGGAGATGTTACTTAATGAAGGCTCACGCTCATTGGAACCTGCATCAAGTCGTCCGGACGTTCAACAGCATCGTGACCCTCCGAGAAGTTACTTAATGAACGCTCACGTTCATTGAAACCTGCGCCATGTCGTCCGGACGTTTAAGAGGATCGTGACCTTCCGAGAAGTTACTTAATGAACGCTCACATTCATTGAAACCTGCGCCAAGTCGTCCGGGCGTTCAACAGCATCGTGACCCTCCGAGAAGTTACTCAATGAACGCTCACATTCATTGAAACCTGCGCCATGTCGTCCGGACGTTTAAAAGGATCGTGACCTTCCGAGAAGTTACTTAATGAACGCTCACATTCATTGAAACCTGCGCCAAGTCGTCCGGACGTTTAAGAGGATCGTGACCCTCCGAGAAGTTACTTAATGAACGCTCACATTAATTGAAACCTGCGCCAAGTCGTCCGGACGTTTAAGTGGATCGTGACCTTCCGAGAAGTTACTTAATGAACGCTCACATTCATTGAAACCTGCTGCAAGTCGTCCGGACGCTCAACAGCATCGTGACCCTCTGAGAAGTTACTTAATGAACGCTCACATTCATTGAAACCTGCGCCAAGTCGTCCGGACGTTCAACAGCATCGTGACCCTCCGAGAAGTTACTTAATGAAGGGTCATGGTCATTGAACCCTGCGCCAAGTCGTCCGGACATTCAACAGCATCGTGACCCTCCGAGAAGTTACTTAATGAAGGGTCACGGTCATTGAAACCTGCGCCAAGTCGTCCGGTTGGTCGACAGCATAGTGAGCCTGAGAGGAATTACTTTATGGGATTCCGCCATCATTGACAGCTGCGCCTAGTCTCCCAGTCGTTCGACAGTATCATGAGTCTGGAAGAACCAAGTTTATGGGACTCCGCCATCATTGGTACCTGCGCAAAGTCATCGTGTCGTTTGACAGCATCATGAGCCACGGAGAAATAACTTTATGGGATTCCGCCAACATTGACACCTGCGAAAATTCGACCGGTCGTTGAGCAGCATCATGAACCTGGAAAAACCTAGTTTATGGGATTTCGCCATCATTGACATCTGCGCATAGTTATCGTTTGTTCGACAACATCATGAGCCACGGAGAGATAACTTTATGAGACTTCGCCATCTTTGTCACCGGCTCCAAGTCGGACGGCATCGTGAGCCCGGGAGAAGTTACATTATAGGATTCCACATTTATTGAAACGTGATGTTTAAAATTCAGATTTGGAGTGTTTGAACTTTTTATTATCACATACAAAACATCTGATGATATAATATATGCTTGATAGTGTTTGAAGCTTTAAGGAAAAAGCTTCTTTTACAACAGCCTATTGTGACCTCTCTACCACATTGGACCTGCAAAATCACAAAAAAAATCCTTGGTCGCTATCAGGAATCGAACCTATAACCTATAAGTTCTCTACCTACTTGTTTAGTGAGCAATGAAAAATATATAATTTATAAGAAGAGCTCAAGTATCAAATCGCTTCCATTTGTAAAATGATGAAAATGAACCTACGCGATAAACGAACAAAAACAAATTAATTCTAAACGTGACGAATTGTTTAACTTAACAGATAAACAAACCACTATAACTGGACAAATCTAGGTAAAAGATTTTGTTTATAACAACGTAAAATTCATGGTTTGACTACGCGGGACTGCAGAAATATATCACTAGTCCTATAGACAGTCCTATAGAGGTGTTGAAGATGGACTGACTTATGTAACACAGGCAACCAGGTACCAGGTGCCAAAAGCCATGTAAATGTCTACAAGTAGATGTCATTGTATAACAATATATTTGAAATTCAAGAAATAAATTTATCTAACATTTAATATCAAATAATAATATAAGCTATAAGTATTTATATATTATTTCCCCCCTTCGATCGTTCTTTAAAGTTGAATTCTTCGCAAATTGTTTTTGTTGCGAGGAAAATGGAACTCCTCTAATTAATGTAGCCAACATTCCACGTCTGACTCCATCTTTTTTATCGCTTATGTAAAGAAATTTTAATATTATCAGCGACAAAATATTTGTTTTGGGGCAGTTCTATAAGTCTTCGGTTACATCACAAGGTCCCTTTGGAGAGGGTATAATTAATGTTTAAATAGCTAGCATTAAAGGGAAGTAACATTTACAATAACAGTTCAAAATCTAAGGAACTCTAAACAGACGGTTGATACATGAGTCAAGTATAATGATTAATTGACAATTTTAAGGCGACGTTCCGAAAACTAATTTATTTTCATTGTTAGATCTTGGAACACAATGAACAAATTAGATTTTAAATGAGATTTTGATACAAATAGTTACCATATAATAAATGGAAACCAAAACATTACGAACATAATAAATACAAACACTTAATTATTTTTGAAGATGATTAAAATTAATTATAAAGAGATTCATTCTATAAAAAGAATAATTTATAAATCATATTACCAATATAATTTTATGCTAAGCTGTATATTCCACGTTTATTTGTCATTCCTAGCTTTTTTATATTCATTTCAGTTCTCTCTTTAAAGGAATTGACAATAGAGAAAATTATAATTCTACTTTACTGCTAAATAGAATATTAAGAGCTTTTAAATACATTCATTGAGTACGTTAATTTCAATAATAATCCTTTTGCTCACAAGGGGTAGTAAAGGGTAGATGCGTCTTTATGAACTGATAGACAGTAAGTTTGCTTCAGGTAAGGGGAGCGGGAATGTTGAATTTTTTGATATATTCATATTTTTTTTAATTCTAGAAATTGTCAGTTCAACAATTTTTAAGCCGATATGTATCATAATTATATATTCGAACAAATAGACGTTATAATACGATCTCAAAGACAAAATGAGAAAACTCGTTAAGGAAAGAGAGAAAATATTAAGGTTTTCAATGATTGATATAATTAGCTTCCGTACGTGTAGAAACATTTTTACAGTTATAGTTGGGAAATTTATTCTCTTTATGTTGGTACTAATTTCTATATTCTGCTTTACTCTCGTTTTAAGCATGTGTTCAGCACTTATAGTAGTGTAACCAATAACCACAGATCTAGCAGAAGGGTAGATGCGTCTTTATGAACTGATAGACAGTAAGTTTGTTTCAGGTAAGGTATTTGCAAACATAAGTAAGGAACGTGGATATTATATGGTATCTGCCATGAAGGAACTGGAGAACTTCAGGATCAATTCTGACACATCTGTTGCTGACTATGAGAGAAAGCCAAAGAGCGACAGAAGACTTCTAGGAAAACGTTGGAGCTATGAGTATACGCGCTGTAGCCTGTTGTAATAAGCGACATGTGGTGAAATGTAAAATATTTGCAAACATAAGTAAGGAACGTGGATATTATATGGTATCTGCCATGAAGGAACTGGAGAACTTCAGGATCAATTCTGACACATCTGTTGCTGACTATGAGAGAAAGCCAAAGAGCGACAGAAGACTTCTAAGAAAACGTTGGAGCTGTGAGTATACGCGCTGTATCCTGTTGTAATAAGCGTCATGTGGTGAAATGTAAAATATTTGCAAACATAGGTAAGGAACGTGGATATTATATGGTATCTGCCATGAAGGAACTGGAGAACTTCAGGATCAATTCTGACACATCTGTTGCTGACTATGAGAGAAAGCCAAAGAGCGACAGAAGACTTCTAAGAAAACGTTGGAGCTGTGAGTATACGCGCTGTATCCTGTTGTAATAAGCGTCATGTGGTGAAATGTAAAATATTTGCAAACATAGGTAAGGAACGTGGATATTATATGGTATCTGCCATGAAGGAACTGGAGAACTTCAGGATCAATTCTGACACATCTGTTGCTGACTATGAGAGAAAGCCAAAGAGCGACAGAAGACTTCTAAGAAAACGTTGGAGCTGTGAGTATACGCGCTGTATCCTGTTGTAATAAGCGTCATGTGGTGAAATGTAAAATATTTGCAAACATAGGTAAGGAACGTGGATATTATATGGTATCTGCCATGAAGGAACTGGAGAACTTCAGGATCAATTCTGACACATCTGTTGCTGACTATGAGAGAAAGCCAAAGAGCGACAGAAGACTTCTAAGAAAACGTTGGAGCTGTGAGTATACGCGCTGTATCCTGTTGTAATAAGCGTCATGTGGTGAAATGTAAAATATTTGCAAACATAGGTAAGGAACGTGGATATTATATGGTATCTGCCATGAAGGAACTGGAGAACTTCAGGATCAATTCTGACACATCTGTTGCTGACTATGAGAGAAAGCCAAAGAGCGACAGAAGACTTCTAAGAAAACGTTGGAGCTGTGAGTATACGCGCTGTATCCTGTTGTAATAAGCGTCATGTGGTGAAATGTAAAATATTTGCAAACATAGGTAAGGAACGTGGATATTATATGGTATCTGCCATGAAGGAACTGGAGAACTTCAGGATCAATTCTGACACATCTGTTGCTGACTATGAGAGAAAGCCAAAGAGCGACAGAAGACTTCTAAGAAAACGTTGGAGCTGTGAGTATACGCGCTGTATCCTGTTGTAATAAGCGTCATGTGGTGAAATGTAAAATATTTGCAAACATAGGTAAGGAACGTGGATATTATATGGTATCTGCCATGAAGGAACTGGAGAACTTCAGGATCAATTCTGACACATCTGTTGCTGACTATGAGAGAAAGCCAAAGAGCGACAGAAGACTTCTAAGAAAACGTTGGCACTATGAGTATACGCGCTGCCTGTTGTAATAAGCAACATGTGGTGAAATGTAAAATATTTGCAAACATAGGTAAGGAATGTGGATATTATATGGTATCTGACATGAAGGAACTAGAGAACTTCAGGATCAATTCTGACACATCTGTTTCTGACTATGAGAGAAAGCCAGGGAGCGACAGAAGACTTCTAAGAAAACTTTGGAGCTGTGAGTATACGCGCTGTAGCCTGTTGCAATAAGCGACATGTGGTGAAATGTAAAATATTTGCAAACATAAGTAAGGAAAGTGGATATTATATGGTATCTGCCATGAAGGAACTGGAGAACTTCAGGATCAATTCTGACACATCTGTTTCTGACTATGAAAGAAAGCCAAGGAGCGACAGAAGACTTCTAAGAAAACGTTGGAGCTATGAGTATACGCGTTGTAGCTTGTTGCAATAAGCGTCATGTGGTGAAATGTAAAATATTTGCAAACATAAGTAAGGAAAGTGGATATTATATGGTATCTGCCATGAAGGAACTGGAGAACTTCAGGATCAATTCTGACACATCTGTTTCTGACTATGAAAGAAAGCCAAGGAGCGACAGAAGACTTCTAAGAAAACGTTGGAAGATGGTTACAGCAAATATTCAGGATATGTAACTGGAAAGTACTTAACACATATTTAGTGTTTCAGGTTATACACAAAATTTAATTTTTTCACACTATATTTCTCTCAAGCTTTAAAATATTCCAATGAAATTTTCAGGGAGCTTTTACCTATGGTATGAGCAACCTATTGTGGAATACAAACCCATTCTGGAATAATAACATATTTAGAATATAAATAAATATAAAATTGAACAAATAATGTTTTTTGTGCACTTGAAATAAAGATTGAATAAATGATAAACTGGTTGGATATCGAGCCAAAGAAGTTTATTTAATTATTGGAACGTTTCGGCAACTGGTTAGTTGTCTTTATCAAGCCTGTTGTGCTACGAAAGACAACATCCTTATATTTAGAATTCAAATGAATGATGTGAGGAGACAAAACATCAAACCTCCTACACTTCACCAAAAACTTTCCACGAGCTATAGACATTTTTAGAAAAAATTTAGACAGTTTTGAAAGAATCTTGAAAAATCTTTTTTTTTAACTATCTAGACCATACTACTCAAATAGTTGTCTATGAAGCGTTTCTCAGGGGCATTGATAAATTACCCGTTGCAATTTTAAACCATCAAACTTCTCAAGAATTGAGAAAATGTTAATATTAACATGGGACGCACAGGGTTCCTTGTTCCCCTAAACAACCCTCTGACCTCTCGATGCCACGACTTCTCCTATTCCATCTAGATATCCTAACCCTTCTTACAAAGCACTGTAACAAATTGACGAATCTTCATGATTGCGAAAGAGAGGTATGCTTCAGGTTCATGACTCTTCACTCTTGATTCTATGACCCCAGTATAACCTCTACCAGGCGTTTTGTCTCTACCTGAGCCCTACGTATGAGCTCAGTCCCTCTCTACCCTTCAAAGGTGATAATATGGTACCATCGTAGAATAAAGAATAATGAAGGAATGAGTAAATTTTCAACATGTTAAGTATTTGGCAATAATTTAGAATGTAGCATAAATATTTTGTTTTATCAAAAGCAAAGTCGGCCGAAATTTAAAAAAAATTGGTTCCTTAGGAAGTCACTAGACAGCGATTGGGAAGGGATTTGTACTACAAATATTGGTAACCAATCAAATCCCTCTATTTTGAATATGAAAAGCTGGGGGTGCTGTTGAGCAATATGAAAAATCTTGAGTCTCAGCCCATTCTGAACAACTTTTGGGGTGAAGACGGCCGTGGGTTGCAATCTTAGTGAGAAGGCTTATTTAAACTTCGAATAATGCACTATTAAAAACTTTATAGAACTTGTATTTCTCAAAATAAATTATTTTGTATTTAAAATTTTTCCAAAATTAATTAAATAGAATCGGCCGTGTATTGTTTTGATTTTGTAAATAGACCTATTAATTTCCAGTGATTCCTAAGGTATGTTCTAAATTAATTTCCTCCTTCAAAGTAATTTGATAAAATCAGTAAATATACAAACATATCCAGTATCCATCTGACCTGTCGTTTAATAATGAAGTAATTTGAAAAAGATGTAACCTTAAATATAAATTGAATTTTTTATTTTCCAACAATTTTATAACTGTCTTTTCTTAATATTGTTTAAATTATCTGAAGAATTTAATTTTTGAAAATTGAAACGTAAATTTTAATGTAACCTCTTTTTCTTCAAAACAATTTGAATAGAGGGTGAGACTGCCTGAGCCAAATCGTTACATATAAATGGTAATGTGAAAAATTGACCCGGTAAGTTATTCATAAGTATATATAATAATGTCTGTATAAATAAAGATGTTTTTCAAAATTAATTAAACACATTACAATAAACCAGGAGGTTGTATGTTCCTTGAAGAAGCAAATCAGAAAAATAAAGTTATGATTCCAAGTTAAACGGCAAAGTTATGCTTGGAACGAAAATCTCTTCTGATGAATACAAACTACCCGAAGTTTAGGTGTCTGTTATGCTGACGTGACATTATATAATCTAGTCGCGGTTTTGAGTCAGCTGATCCGGCCACCTTGCCTTCAAGTATCCATAGCAATACAAATAGACAGTAGTTTAATACGGATATGGATATACAAGTTAGCCAAGATCGTACTGGAATACTTTAAGAACGTACACGTGTGGCTGTAATCGTGGTCAGGCTGACATTATGACGTCAGGCTCAGCTCCTCTATGTGATGATGCAGATTCATAGCACAGCGTCTATCTCTATAATTACGATGCCACGTTTTATGAACAAAAGGTTAAAGGGAATGGTAGTGAATTAACGGGCCAATGCAAAGGATCCTTTGTGAGGCAGCTTATTGATTTCATGACAAAGCGATATTATAATTAATTAATGTTCGAGACGAGGCCACAACACTCGGACCATTAGATATAATGTTCCATTTAGTGTAAGTTGGAAAGCCTTTCTGAAACTGGGTGGTAGGAGCCAACACCCCCTCCCCCCCCCCACACACACACTCAAACATGCCCACCCATCATACACCAACTTCCAATAAAATACAATTATTTATTAAAAATTACTCTAAAGAAACAAAAAATTGCTTTGTGTAATAATTAAGTGTAACAATAATACAATTATTACGATAGTAAAATATTTTCTGAGAAATATCATGATTAATTAATACGTATAACATGTTAAGACATTATTTTTAGATTAAAAATCCAAAACAGGTTTATATCCAATCACATTTAATAAAGTATTACATTTCTTTCAGGAAAATATATTTAAACATGGGATCAATTACCCACTCAAAATAAAAGAAAAAAATAATTAATTTGCAATACCAGGCGCCAGTGTAGTATATAATAAAAATATTATATTAGGCATTATAACAATGGAATAATCAGATTCTAATACTTATATATATATATATATATATATATATATATATATATATATATATATAGGTTAAAAATATTCATAACATTTTAAACTTTTCATTACTTATGACGTTTTAATATAATGGTTTTTAATAGTTTTTTATTTGTTTATTTATTCGTAAACTAAACTCGTCTATTTTTCAATTCCTTCTATCAGTTCACCCTCTCCTTATATATATATATATATATATTAAAACAACATAAGTTATTCAAATACAAGAATATTTATTAATTTATATTCAAAGCTTTTCGTTGGTAAACAGTACCAACATCATCGGGAATGAAAATTACAATAATGTAAGCTATAGGCCTAAAACATATGTTAAATTAGAAATAGAATTGTTGCTAAATTTATACAAATTGCCAAATTTATTTTGTTGCTGTAACATTATAGACATTGTATATAGTTTGAAATTTAGAATGTATTTGTATTTGTTCTTTTATTAATTTGTTATTATTATTGTATTTATATATTTCGAATGCTTCATATATATTCATTTTTAATCCCTTATTAATATCTTTTATAAGTATCATATTTTCAATATTTGGAAATTGGTGCTTATTATTTAAACAATGATTTTTGCAAAATTTGATTTATATTTTTCTGGATTAATATAGGCATTCAAATGTTCTTTATATCTTTCATTTAATTTTTTCTTGGTTTGACTTATATAAGCTTTATTACAGTTTTCGCATTCTAATTTATAAACACCACCTTTTTCATGCATATTAATTATTTTATTATTGTTATTTATAATGTTTATTATTTTGTTATTAGTTTTGTATGCAATTTTGGTATTTGTGTTTTTAAATAATTTGGTGATATTTTTTATTTCATGGCCTAAATATAAATAAATAAGTCCATATTGTATTATTATTACTAATGCAAATTATTATTTTGTTTATTAAAAATATTATAATTAAGTTTGTCAACAGTTTTCTTTTTATTACCGTTATCTAATGCAATTATGTTTTTTTCTCTTATTTTATTTTCTTCATTCATGGGTATTTTATGCATTCTATATAATAAGTTATATAAAGCAGCCATTTTTTAATTATATGGATGATTAGATTTATTTGGTATAATTGTTTTTGTTAAAGTCGGTTTACGGTATTTTCTCACGGTATACTCAAATTTTTCATTTTTTCTTATTATAGTTAAATCTAGAAAATTTATTTTATTATTTGTTTCAATTTCATAAGTAAATTTGATTTTATTATTAATTTGATTTATTTTATCCAAAGTATTTGTTAAATTTATATTATTATTGTTTGATATATACATTCCATCATCTACATAGATGTAAATATGATGTATATAATATTTATATATATAAATATATATATATATAAATATATATATAGAAATATATATATATATTAATATAAATATATATATATATTTATTTATTTATTTATTAAATAAAAAGTTTTAAAAACAAGACTACTTTTAATGCATACATTATTCTTGTTTTTGAAATATTTTTAATTTTTTAACTCTAATACAAGAAAACATATCACCATATTTAATGTATATATATATATATATATATATATATATACATAGAACTAAGTCAAAATACAAATACAAGAATTATAATTGAATTTACAATACAAAGCTTTTCGTTGGCTAACAGTACCAACATCATCAGGAATAATAAATAATTAAAATTAACACACACACCCACACACACACACACACATATATATATATATATATATATATATGTTGTTCAATTTTTCAATCGTTAAAAAAATACTTTTTAATCATCCAATCAAGTTCAAATATAATTTTTAAAATATGTATTGGATGACACTTGTTGTAAATATAGTTTTTTCAAATAATATATATTTATTATAAAATATTAGTAATTAATTTTAGTTTTATATTGGAGAAAACCATTTTACAAAAGGGGAAAATTATTCCATATAGTTATTCGTCCCATTTGGCTTAAAATAACAGGTAACATTTGATTTCATTGCCCAGTTTTACGTTATAGGTTATGTAATAGAACAGCTGTTTTAACGGATGGGTTATTCTACTTTATTTATAATAAGGGTAATTAATCAATAAAAAAGTAACTAAAAGAATATTTTTTTTCTTTGTTGAACTAAGTTGGAATTGTCTTTTAAAATATTATTGTTTTATTACTTGTTTTTCTAAGTCATAAATACCTAAATGTATCTGAAAACATATATATTACCATAAAACATCTATACATTTAAATGAAATGAATATCCTGGAGTAATAAAATGTTTATATACAACAATAAGTTGTCTATATCACTTACAAATAAATAAAAGTTTACACAACAGTAACAAAAGTTAACAAACATTTTTACTAAAACGGATCCAAACTAAATAATAATATTCTAAGCTAGGCAAAGGCGTATCGGGAAGTTTTAGGGGCAACTCACCCACCCCTAATTCTTTCTTTTATCGTCTATAAGGTACTTTAAAAAATTTCATACTCTGGTAAGGAAATCCGAATTTCATGTAATTTATAAGTTTTTTTTATAAAGTATCCGTAAAAGGATCAATTTTCATAACGTCGTTTGGGTATGGCCGCATATTTGGGAATTAAACTCAAAGAAAGCGCTTAAGAAGGCCTAGCCTTAGTTTATGAAAATGAAGACATCGCTGAAACAGAGAATGAGGTTTTAACTAACTTTTAATAAAAGGCTTGGATTCAATGATTCTTTGTAGAATCTGACTTCAAAAATGAGATTATTTTTATAAACAGACTAGCCTTGGTTTATATAAATAAAGACATCGCTGTAACAAACGATGACGTTATTAACTAACTTTCAAAAAAAGGCATGGAATCAATATTTCTTTATAAAATTATAGTTTATGCAGTTGAATGAAAACGTAAAATTAACTTTTACCATTTAATTTTTTCCAAGTCTCTAATATTTTATACACTCATAGTATTATTATAATAATAATGACTCCATTTTATACTATAAGATTTGTTAAGGGCAAACAGGTGCAATACTTGGGTCAGCACCACGGTTTAACCGCCCATTATTATTCTAGACGTGGCTGTAAGTATTCACTCTCACAGGCTGGATCGAGTTGACAGAACGTAATTTGTGTGTGTCTTGCGACTTAAAGGAGCCGGTGGCTCTGGATCATTGCCAAAAATAATCGGGGTCCTGGGTTAAAGTCACCCTGGAGTCGTGCTCGAGGTAAAGCCACCTAGGAGCCAGGCCTTAGGTAAAGCTACCACTGAGGCAGACCTTAGGTAAAGCCACCCAGGTGTCAGACCTTCGGTAAAGTCACCCTGGAGTCGTGCTCGAGGTAAAGCCACCCAGGACGTAGGCAATCTGAAAACAACCCCCTGGTGAACCCGCCCCCGCAGCAGTCCATACTGGACTCTAGACATATCCCATACGGTCATTTGATCCAACCGATCAATTTTTGGCAATTTCATATATTATTTAAAAACTACCCCCCCCCGTGAAACCACCCCCAACTATAGCGATAATACACTCTAAAGTCACCCTATCAGTCAAGACACATTTTTCCAAATTTTTTCGAAAACTACCCCCCACCCCGATTCCACCCCCGGAGCTAACCCCGGGGAAGGTCCTGAACGTTGCTGAGGACACCCCTTCACCTAGGGGTAGGTTAGGTTAGATGCAACTTACCAGCCTTAGGTTAGTGGGTTAGAATATATTTTTTCCAAAAACTACCCCTACCCCTCTAAACGTAGTCAAACCCACCCCAAAGTGTACGATCAAGGCCACTCCAACCCCCTCCATCATCCAAAACTACCCCTATACTCACCGGTGACGTGCAGGCCAGTTAGGGGTAGTTTATGCTCAAGTGCCGACATTTTTAATATGATGTGTCCAATATAACTAATAGCGCTCTGTGATACAATGTTCTGATGTGTCCAATATGACATGTACTTGGAGTCCCCGAGCAAGCACCAGTTATATTGGACATATCAGTACTTGGTGCCGCAGAGCAGGGATCAGTTATATTTGACACATCAGAGCATGGTGTCTACGAGCGAGTGCAGTTATATTGGAAACATCAACACTCGTACTTGGTGTCCCCGAGCAGGTACCAGTTATATTGGACATATCAGTACTTGGTGCCGCAGAGCAGGGATCAGTTATATTTGACACATCAGAGCATGGTGTCTACGAGCGAGTGCAGTTATATTGGAAACATCAACACTCGTACTTGGTGTCCCCGAGCAGGTACCAGTTATATTGGACATGTCAGTACTTGGTCTCTCAGAGCACAGATCAGTTACATTGGACACATCAGAGCGTGGTGTCTCCGTGCGAGTGCAGTTATATTGGAAACATCAGTACTTGGTGTCCCAGAACGGGTACATGTCATATTGGACACATCAGAACATTGTATCACAGAGCGCTATTAGTTATATTGGGCACATCATATTTTGGTGTCTTAGAGCAGGGATCAGTTATATTGAACACATCAGAGCATGGTGTCTCCTAGTGTGTGCAGTTATATTGGAAACATCAGTACCTGGTGTCCCAGAGCGGGTACCAGTTATATTGGACATATCAGTACTTGGTGTCGCAGAGCAGGGATCAGTTATATTGGACACATCAGAGCATGGCGTCTACGAGCGAGTGCAGTTATATTGGAAACATCAGTACTTAGAGTCCCCGAGCGGGTACCAGTTATATTGGACATATCAGTACTTGCTGTCGCAGAGCAGGGATCAGTTATATTGGACACATCAGAGCATGGTGTGTATGAGCGAGTGCAGTTATATTGGAAACATCAACACTCGTACTTGGTGTCCCCGAGCAGGTACCAGTTATGTTGGACATGTCAGTACTTGGTCTCTCAGAGCACAGATCAGTTATATTGGAAACATCAGTACTTGTTGTCCCAGAACGGGTACATGTCATATTGGACACATCAGAACATTGTATCACTGAGCACTATTAGTTATAATGGACACATCATAACTTGGTGTCTTAGACCAGGGATCAGTTATATTGGACACATCAGTACTTGGTGTCCGAGAGAGGGTACCAGTTATAATGGAAACATCATTCCTCATTGTCCCAGAGCAGGTACCAGTTATATTAGACATATCAGTACTTGGTGTCTCAGACCAGGGATCAGTTATATTCGACATATCAGTACTTGGTATCTCCGAGCTGTTAGCAGTTATATTCGACATATCAGTACTTGGTGTCCCAGAGCGGGTACCAATTATATTGGAAACATCAGTACTTGGTATCCCAGAGCAGGTACCAGTTATATTAGACATATCAGTACTTGGTGTCTCAGAACAAGGATCAGTTATATTGGACTCATCAGAACATGGTGTCTCCGAGCGAGTGCAGTTATATTGGAAACATCAGTACTTGGTATCCCAGAGCAGGTACCAGTTATATTAGACATATCAGTACTTGGTATCCCAGAGCAGGTACCAGTTATATTGGACATATCAGTACTTGGTATCCCAGAGCTTGAACCAGTTATATTGGAAACATCAGTACTTGGTGTCTCAGAGCAGGTACCAGTTATATTGGACATATCAGTACTTCGTGTCTCAGACCAGGGATCATTTATATTCGACATATCAGTACTTGGTGTCCCAGAGCAGGTACCAGTTATATTGGACATATCAATACTTGGTGTCGCAGAGCAGGGATCAGTTATGTTGGACACATCAGAGCATGGTGCCTCCGAGCGAGTGCAGTTACATTGGGTACATCATAACCTGGTGCCCAGAGTGGGTACCTGTTATATTGTACAGATCAGTACCTGGTGTTTCAGGCCAAGTAGCTCACAGATCCGCCTAGCACTATGTAGCAGACAAAACTAACTACAGCGGGTATTACTGGTATAAAGTTCTGTTTTATTTCATGTGGCACGGAACTTAATTTTAAGTACAAACCTGACCTTCTATGAAATGTAACTTGGAAACAATATCGACTTAACTGTAAAACAATTGGGCTTAGAGTCTAAAGCCTTTATGATTACAGCCCCGTCTCGTATTGTGAAGCTTCGCTGTTTGCTGGAAACAAGACTGGCTGACGTTTTGTTGCCACTCTCCTTTGTCTCTTCTCAAGTCATTCGTTGACTCAAGAATAATGGCAAGTACAAAGCTAATGGGTTTAAAAGAGATCCTATGATTTGGCACATATCCACGTTGGTAGCCCCAAATACACAAACAAAAACAGATTCATCGTAAAACCTAAAACACTGAACTTTAACAAAGATTGTGGATATGTGCAGGCTAATTTGGAAACTTTGTACGAAAAACCTGACAACCATGTACCAGCAAAGCAACTGAAATGTCACCTACTTCACGACCTTGTTGTAGGTGAAATCAATGCATACTTTTTTTACTCCCTGATTGCTCAGCGGTACCACTGGCTATCGACATTACCATACAGTAACACAGATGAACAGTAGTCGGTCACTGAAGGCCGCACTACCTGTAGTAGCAGCATTAGACCAGGAAGTAACATGAAATTGCGGAGATATTAAGTGTATAATCGATCTGTGCCAAACCCTCATTAAATTTACAATACATTAACGTAAGAATAATATGTGCTGAAACGTCAATGAAATGGCAATGTCATAGCGTATAGTCAATATACGAAGGAGCTCTAACGTTAAGCGTAAAAGAATCTTGGGCAAACCCTCACTGAAATGGCAATTATTAGCCCAAAAACAATCTGTGCCGAACCCTCTCGGAACTGATGACACAATAACGTAAATGCAATCTTAGCCGAACCCTCACAAAAAGGAGCTTTACCTTTAAGCGTAATAAAATCTGGGGCGTATCCTCACTGAAACGATTGTATTAGCACAAAAACAATTTGTGCCGAACCCTCACTGAGTTGACGATATATTAAATAATTACAATATGTGCCACACCCTCTCGGAACTGATGATACATTATCGTAAATACAATCTGTGCCGAACCATAAGTTATATGGCCATGATATAGCGTATAAACAATCTGTGCTGAACCCTCACTGAGTTGACGATATATTAAATAATTACAATATGTGCCACACCCTCTCGGAACTGATGATACATTATCGTAAATACAATCTGTGCCGAACCATCAATGATATGGCCATGACATAGCGTATAACCAATCTGTGCCGAACCCTCACTGAGTTGACGATATATTAAATAATTACAATATGTGCCACACCCTCTCGGAACTGATGATACATTATCGTAAATACAATCTGTGCCGAACCATCAATGATATGGCCATGACATAGCGTATAACCAATCTGTGCCGAACCCTCACTGAATGAGCTTTAACATTAAGCGTAAAACATTTTCACTGAACCCTCACTAAAATGGTGATGACATTAAAAACCAACTGAAGCTTTTTAATAATTTTAGTTGCAGCACTAATTTGTTGAAATTATAAAAACGGATGACTAACGACCTATTCGTAAACTCTCCTTAAGGCCAACTCCGTGGGGATTCTTTAAAAAAAAACTTTAAAATAATTCAGGCTTGAGCCTAACGTGTCCGCTGCTATATGTTTTGATGAGAGTAACTTTGATTCATTACTAACTGAAACGTTGCAGGAAAACGTTTAAACTTTATTTACGAAACTCATCTAAAGTCGCCGCTCCCTTTATTACTCGCCGCACTGCCTCGCATCGCCACTGTATCTTGTCATCGTAGAGCTTAACTCCAGTTACGTAGCAGGGAGAAGAAACATCTCGACCAGCTGATTGGGTTTTTACGAACTACTGCAGTTTAAGCTTTAATCTTAAGTCTTTGCTTCTACTTAACTGTTTAAGAGTTGTTACAAAATAGAAACACAGTTTTTTAAGCATTCGGGTGTCATCAAAAGTAATAGGTTGAATAGGGGGAAGTCAATATGTAAAAAATATGACGGAAATCTATCTCACACGTTAAAAGATTTCGCTGTGTGTGTGTGCCTCCCTAAAACAAAAATTATAAAACATCCCCACCTAACAAAACACACACAAACATAGAGACACACACACGCGAGCGCGCGCACCCCTCCCCCCCCACACACACACAAACACACACACACACACACACACACACACACACACGCGGAGAGAGAGAGAGAGAAAGAGAGAGAGAGAAAGAAAGAGAGAGATAGACAGACACACACACACACACACACACACACACACACACACACACAAATAGATTTGAGCTGGTTAAAATAAAGTTTTTAAACAAGGATATTGTTTTAAACAAGTTAGATTAATTTTTTTAAAATTGGTTATGAGCTTAATTTTTTTACTGTAGGGTAACCGATTAATAAAGAGTTTGCCTTCACCTAAGTGCACGTTATTCAAATACAATAATGACTAATTCAGCCATTTTTCACACTTTGATTTAACCTTATAACTTGCGTTGGTAGTACACATGATTGAAAAATAAAATAAGACCAATCCCAACCAGCTACATTGTGGTTTTATTCTGATGTAGCTACTAACATAGTGGTTTGCGTTTTAAATAACAATAGTTTTATCAAGTTTCGTGGTTTCATAGTGTATCTTTGCAACACTATTAATTTCCTCTCACGAGAGATACGTTTTATTATTTCTGCCAAATTCCTGAAACCTTGTTTTCTTACTCGATCAGCAGATAATTATTTTCTATCCCAACATCAGTGACGTGAGAGATCGATATAAAGGCCAACACGTCCGAGGAGCAACCTGCAATGTTGGTATGTTGTACAAAACTTACAATCTCACTTCGGCAAAGAGTGGCGTGATCTGAATGCGTGTATAGCTGCAGATGTGTGTGTCCTAAGACAATCAGGGAAGTAGAACAAAGCGTCCTACAGGAAGCAATTTTCCCAGGAGTACGTTACGACAGACGTCACAGTCTTCCGCGGGGGCGAAATGACGTCATTAGGAAATAGAAAACATTAAATATTTACACATACAGTAAAGCATTATGTTGAAACCTTTTTTTAAAACAACACAATGATCATTTTTTGTTGTGGAATATTCGTCGCGTTAAATCTCTCAAGGGAAAATAAAATGCAATAATTTTGTCGAGCTAAAACGTTCAGATTATAAAAACAAATGAGTAATAAATAAATGAGTGCTCAGGGGAGAATCTTGCTCCCAGAGTGATGCCAATTAAAATCATCTCGGTTACTTTGCACGTCTGCGCAGTGCTTCCGGTTTTATACAGAAATGTCACAGTAAAAACATTAAACCACTGGACTTTTAACGTACACGCAGGTGAACTATAATTACGATATCTTACAATAAAATAAAAACCATATAATATAAAGAATTCCTAGTTAGGTCCGCTTAGAAAAAATATTTTATTTTAGTTACTATTTATTAAATAATTAGAAATAATATAAATATTGTAACATAACCTATGCGTCAAAACAGCTGTTCTAGTCCCTAACCTAAAACATAAAATTAGCTATTTTATGAATTATTTTAAGCCAAATGGGACGAAATAACAATATTGCATATCTTGTCCCTTTTGTGAAGAGTTTTATCCCATATAATACTAAAATTAATTACAAATTACACTTTTGGCATTACTTGCGACCAGAGATTTGTTAACTAAAAGTTGTTAATTGTTAACTTACACTTGGAGGAAACGTTTTTGCCTTACGACTTCTTCAGCCTCGTATTTTTGCCGCTAGGAATGCTGCTCGTCAAGATCTAATTTACAACCAGCTCGTCATGAACAGCAACAAGATTTCGATATTTAAAATTAATTAATTAAATTTAATTATTGAAATAATATTTGAAAAACCAGTATTAACATAAAGTGTCATCCCCTACAAGGTTATAAGTGTATTTGAACTTGAGTGGATGAATAGAATGTATTTTAATAACGATAGGAAATTTGAACAAGAAATAGGCCTATATATAAAGAAAGTGAAAAGTAATAGACGGAAATGAAAAATAAATGTTTTAATCGAGGCTAAAAACTTGAGTGGAATACGTAAACTAATACAAATAAGTGCAAAGAGCGCCAAGTAATGCGGTATATTTACAAACTTACTTGACGGGTTTCTTTTTATGAATATATATTTCACTGTAGATTACGTCGGTGACTAGTGAATATAGATGCCGCTAGGGGTTCATTCTAGGTCCGAGCACGTGCAGTCCCATTCAATCTTCCTCCTACATTACCATCTTGATACGTTCCTTTTATAAACTGACCTGCTGGAAAGAAATATAGGGTAAATAAGTACTTACAAAACATATATTTACTCTGTAATGCCTCCCCTTGATATTTCACTGCTCGGTTAGATTATTAATACAAATACACTTCAAACATCTTATAAAATCTTATAAAACACCCGGATCCCAAACATCTTATAAAATCTTATAAAACACCCGGATCCCAAACATCTTATAAAATCTTATAAAACACCCGGATCCCAAACATCTTATAAAATCTTATAAAACACCCGGATCCCAAACATCTTATAAAATCTTATAAAACACCCGGATCCCAAACATCTTATAAAATCTTATAAAACACCCGGATCCCAAACATCTTATAAACAGGTGAAACATTTTAAAACTTTTATAAACACTTTAAAAAAAATCTTGATTACTTATAGCGATTAAACTGTAATATATTAACAATTAATAAATATCTATTAATTATTGTTGAAGGATAAAAGGATGCTGCATTAAGGGTAAGATTTTTATTATGTAATGTAGGTTTTAACGTTTTCTGTAGTGAACATAGAAAACAAGGTTTGCTAGTTGT
>JBAIZL010000001.1:378690594-378743094 GCA_036971475.1 Prosapia bicincta
GTGGTCAAACCTTATTAAAAGCACCCCCGGGCGAGATATAATGATGTGTGTGTGTCCGACCGTTGGGCGTTGCAGCAAACTGTTTAATATGCAATCGTATAACTCAATGAACTCGTCCGAATCTTGTTAGTTTGTTGCGCAAATGTACATAGCGTGCAAGCTTTCAAATTCAGTTACTGTTAAGTCTGAGTTACTAACAACATATTCCTGTGTGAAAATTATCGCAATTAAGTGAAACATGATAATGGTAATGAGTGTGTTCAATTAGTGTTTAATCAAATATAATGAAGTTATCTGAAAAAAGGTTTGGGTGTGTGTATTTAAACAAAAATGCGATTGGAATATAAACTGAAAATTTGTTTACAGACTAAAATTAATTAAATACAAATTGGCTTATGCCGTAGTAAAGTCATAGTCATGATACTCTAGTTAGTATTGCTACTTATTGTGAATAATAACATAAAACTAATACAACTACAATCATTTCCTTAAATTGAAAACAATTACATTAAATAAGAAATTAATAATGGTAACAAGATACCACGAAAAGTTGTAAAATAAATGTCATTTTAAGTATCAACGTTTCACCACATAAAGGGGTTTAGAGTTACAGTGTAAGAAGCAATGTGGAACGAGACTTTAAACTGTCATAAAACCACAGGTTATAAAAGTAATTACTTAAAAAAAGGGATTAAGTGGGATAACTCGGTTTAGGCTAGGTGCAAATTAAGCTATGTATAACAAAGAGAGATTGTAAGAAATTCAAAACCTGGTAGGAGGTTAACCAGGAACCTACAGCCTATCAGTAGATATATAGGAAGCCCACATTCTGCAAGGAGGTTGACCGAGAACCCAAAGCCGGTCAGGAGATTCGTAGGAAACTCACAGCCTGTCAGGTGGTTGGCCAGAAACCCCAATACTGTCAGGAGTATGTAGAAACTCAATGTCCTACCATGAGGCTAGCCAGAAGCACACAGCCTGTGAAGAGATATTTAGGAAACCCACTGTAGGAGACATAGAGCCAGCCAAATGATTTGTCGGAGACCTATAACTGCCAGGAGATTTAGTGAAATTCTATAGCATGCCAGGAGAATCGTGAGAAACCATTAACTGGCTAGAGGTTTATCGGAAACCCACAGCATGGCAGGATATTTCCTGAAAACCCACTGCTAAAAACCCATAGTTATCAGTAGGTTTGGAAGAACCCGCTGTCTGCCA
The DNA here is from genome assembly GCA_036971475.1 of Prosapia bicincta. Classification (NCBI taxonomy): domain Eukaryota; kingdom Metazoa; phylum Arthropoda; class Insecta; order Hemiptera; family Cercopidae; genus Prosapia; species Prosapia bicincta. The sequence continues at coordinate 378,691,813 of JBAIZL010000001.1, forward strand.
TAAAGTTTACACGAAACCCACAGCTAGCCAAAGAGGCGTACAGGAAAACAACAGCCTGACAGGAGATTTACTGGAAATATACAACCTGCAAAGACGTTTGCAGGAAACTAACAGGTTCTTTAGGAGATTTATAGGAAATCTACATCCTGGCATCAAGTTTTCAGGATATACACAGCCTGCTAGAAGGTTGGCAAGAAACCCACAGCCTGGTAGTAGATTTGTATAAACTAAAACTGTATCAGACATATCATAGGACATCTAACGCCTATCACGAAGTTTACAGGAAATCAAACACCTACTAGAAATAAACAAAATATAAAAATAAATTATCGAAAAGATTTTAAAAAACTGAAAAGATTGGAGAAATAAACAAAATATTTCATTTTACTAAAATTAGTGAATTATCGATGTGTAGCTTGATGTAAGATTACCTTGACCATAGCACAGGATGGAGAAACTAACACTGATGTATTTACCATCAATTCTTTTTGCAAAATATAACACAATCTGAGTAAACCATGAATTCATAAAAACAATTGATTACAAGTTAACTAGTATTGGCAATGACATGGAGGAATATCGAGGATTTTGGCTAACTGAATGATTAGTAGCTCCGGAACAGATATCCAGCCTAGCCTCCGGTCTTAAGGACAATTAAGTAAGGCAAGGAAGCGGAAGCAACAGACTACAGTTACCAACCGCCTCATATAACACTGAAGATAACTCCACTCCAGATATTGAGCAATACAAGTATAGTAATATTACAATATCTACAAAATGAGAAATGTTTAAAGGATTGTCGATAAGGTTTCCTTGTCAAACAAACTTTATTCATAAAGTAGTGTAGGTGTTAATTTTAAATAATCAATTCATTTATAAAAATGGTATTATTAACAGTATTACAGTATCCTGTAATATCATTCGTAAGGAAAGAACCGACATCTTGGTTAAGAAGACTACATCAGTAAACATTAGGAATAATCAACCCTTAAACGTTCCAATTATATCATAAAACAATAACAAATTTACTATAGAAATAATAAGTTTGACGAAATATTTTTTACCGTTAGCACAATTGAAAGCCGAATATTTGCGCGTGCAGTGAGAAGGCTTCACAAGAGCGGAGATTGCGTCACTACGATCAAATTAATCCTTAGATAAAGACTTGAGTATTACCATTTACCCCACCGACCGTTCTCCCTGCTGTCTTTCAAACTTTCCGGATGAAGCTTTGATCTTGCTATGACCTGAATGTTTGTGGCGTAAGCACATTCCGGACATACCACACCATCTCGGACAAACAACACACATTGTGCGGACTACATGAGTTAAACTTGTTTGTAACTCAGATGCTACTCATTTTATGCGGTTAGAAGAGTGATATATATGTTGGATATGTGTGTGCACAATCGTTGTGCAGCGGTTGCATCATGTTGTAACCAAATCATAGGTCGTTGATTGTAAATGTAAACTTTTTGTATTGCCTTAGGAATAACATGTAATACTTGCTCGAAGGAGGTACCATGGATTCTAATTGTCAGGTCCTTCCTATCCGATGCAATACTTACATGCAGAATGGATTATGGATTTCGTTTGCCAGACTCATCCTATCCGACGCAATGCTTACATGGAGAAGAGGTTATGGATTTCATTTGCCAAACCAAACTTATCTGATGCAATGCATACATGGAGAATGGATTTCGTTTGCCAGACCCATCCTATCCGATGCACTGCTTACTTGATAGGAAATTATGGATCTCGTTTACCAAACCTATCCTTCCCATGCAATGTTAACTTAAAGAAGCGATGACAGGGTAGGTTCGTGCGACACGATTGCGGGTAGACCTAAATCTCTGGTTGTGGGTTTTAAACCCAAAAACAATTAATGTCTTAATTTTCCCCCAATCTCAATATCAGCGTATCATTATGTTGTTTCTTGTCCTACCTAGTTTCATGTAACCATCCTTATCCTTTTGATCTTAAAGGGGCGTAAGTGTTAGTCTCTTCCTTATGATCTCGTAAGAAAATTGGTCTAATATACATAGTTTCCTGGCACACGTGATGCCATTATATCTCCCTTATTTCCTGTTGGACCAGGCGGTTTTATATAAGAGATGGCAGTCATATCAGATAACTGTTGCAAAACTTTAAAAAATTATTAATCATATTAAATATATTTGTAAAAAGAATTTATCGAGTTTGATGAGCAAGAAATTAGGCTGAGCTATATTGTTTTCCTAGTTAAAAGGATTAGAGAAAAGCTATATAATAACTTTAAAGACTAACATTTTAGATGAATAGCTAAATAACATGTTTATTATATATATATGTTTATATATACATACGCACACACACACACACACACACACACACACACACACATATATATATATATATATATATATATATATATATATATATATATATATATGAAACTTTATGACAAGCATATGCTACAGTAAATTGTATTTTTGCAAATCCCCTTTTGCTATAAAACGTTCAATAAGCAATTTATCCGGTGCTGAGGGTTAGCAGATAATAAAAAGAATTGAAATAAACCGCGATGTACGTAACTGGATAATTTGTTTTCTGTTTGAGTGGGCCGTTGTTTTTGCAGTTATAAAGTATGCAGGAGCGTGCTGTGTCGGGTAGCAGGCTTTACTGCACCCCAGGCAACCGTTTTTCAGCTGCCTTTCCTATTTCATGGTTCCGATGGAATTGAATTAAACTTTCTACATCAAACTAAAGCGCGCCCACACTCTAAACTTCGTCACAACGGAGGAAACGTCGTAATAATTTTACAACACTTTTTAGGAATAAAAATATGCTTCATTCGCAAACTCTAGACTTGGAGTAATTGCTAGTACCGCACAATACATAGCATAACAAAGTAACACCAAATAGGTCAAGACTTATAACAGAACTTATAACATCAGACCATAAAGCTGTTATGAGCTTCAACTACAAAGGCTACCAGATGGAAAACAAAGTCATTGGGTACCGCGTGACGTGTTCTACCAAAACTTGATTTAAGACCAATCTGGTGTTATTTCTTCCTTAGTCTTTGTTTCAAATTCCTTTCTTATTTAAACATTATGCAGGACACCTAGAGGTTTTGAGACCTCATGTATTCTCTTTAAATGAATACTTGCGTTATGATACACAGATCCAATCCAGACCCAAGAATTTCCTTTCTTATTTAAACATTATGCAGAAAACGTAAGAGGTTTTGAGACCTAATGTATTCTCTTTAAATAAATACTTGCGTTACTATACACAAAGCCAATCCAGACCAAATAATTTCCTTTCTTATTTAAATATCATGCAGAAAACTCTAGAGGTTTTGAGACCTGATGTATTCTCTTTAAATAAATACTTCCCTTACTATACACAAAGCCCATCCAGTCCCAAGAATTTCCTTTCTTATTTAAATCTCATGCAGAAAACATAGAGGTTTTGTGACCTGATGTATTCTCTTTAAATAAATACTTCCCTTACTATACACAAAGCCAATCCAGACCCAAGAATTTCCTTTCTTATTTAAACCTTATGCAGAAATCCTAGAGGATTTGTGACCTGATGTATTCTCTATAAATAGATAGTTGCCTTACTATACAAAAACCCCTTCCAGACCCAAGAATTTATTTTTTTGTTTAACCTGATGCAGAAAACCTAGAGGTTTAGAGACCTGATGTTTTCCCTTTAAATAAATACTTGTCCTACTATACTCAAGCCCATCTAGACCCAAGAATGTCATTTCTTATTTAAACCTGGTGCAGAAAACCTAGAGGTTTAGAGACCTGATGTTTTCTCTTTAAATAAATACTTGTCCTACTATACTCAAGCCCATCTAGACCCAAGAATGTCATTTCTTATTTAAACCTGGTGCAGAAAACCTAGAGGTTTTGAGACCTGATGTATTCTCTTTAAATAAATACTTGCTTTACTATACACAAAGCCAAACATGACACAAGAATTTCCTTTCTTATTTAAACCTGATGCAGAAAACCTAGAGGTTTTGAGTAATGATGTATTCTCTTTAAATAAATACTTGCCATACTATACACAAAGCCAATTAAGACCCAAGAATTTCCTTTCCTATTTAAACCTGATGCAGAAAACCTAGATGTTTTGAGACCTGATTTATTTTTTTTAAATAAATACTTGCCTTACTATACACAAGGTCCATCCAGACCAAAGATTTTCCATTCCTAATTAAACCTTCCTAGTACTCCCATTGACCTAGAGACCCACCGTATTATTTATGCATACTTGCCTTACTGTACACAAAGCCTCATCCAGAACCAATAATTTAATTTTAATTGGACCTGATACAAAAAACCTAGATTTTTGAGACCTGATGTTTTCTCTTTAAATAGATACTTGCTTTACTATACACAATGCCAATCCTGATCCAAGAATTTCTTTTCTTATTTAAACCTGATACAGAAAAACTGGACGTTTTGAGACCTGATGTATTCTCTATAAATAGATACTTGCCTTACTATACACGAAGTCCATCCAGACCTAAGAATTTCCTTTCTTATATAAACATGATGCACAAAACTTGAAGGTATTGAGACCTGATGTATTCCTTTTTAATACGTATTTGCCTTATTATACACAAAGCACATCTTGACTCAAGTATTTCTTTCCTTATTTAAACCTGATGCAGAAAACTTGAAGGTTTTGAGACCTTTGTATTCTCTTTAAATAAATACTTGCTTTACTATACACAAAGCCAATCCAGACACAAGAATATCTTTTCTTATATAAACATGATGCAGAAACCTTGAAGGTTTTGAGACCTGATGTATTCACTTTAAATAAATGTTTGCCTGACTATACACAAAGCCAATTCAGACCCAAGAATATCTTTTCTTATATAAACATGATGCAGAAACCTTGAAGGTTTTGAGACCTGATGTATTCACTTTAAATAAATGTTTGCCTGACTATACACAAAGCCAATTCAGACCCAAGAATTTCTTTTCTTATATAAACATGATGCAGAAAACTTAGAGATTGTGAGACCTGATGTATTGTCTTTTAGTAATTATTTGCCTTATTATACACATAGCAAATTCAGACAAAAGAATTTACTTCCTTACTTAAGTCTACCTAGTTGTCCCACAGACCTAGAGGCCCGACGTGTTCCTTATTCATACTTGCCTCACTATACACAAAGCCTATCGAGACCCAAAAATCCTATTCCCATTTAAACTTGCTTTAGAAAATAAAAGCACTTACCACAAGATAGGAGTTTTATTTAAGTGCTTTCTAATTCAATCTAACTAGAAAAGTACAATGCCCCTCTTCATTTGATCGAGTTTTAAGAGCTTTCGACTTTAATTACTGAACCTAACGAGAGACTCGTTATAAATAGCTGGGAACGGGTAAAGCCTTTCCTCACTCTATTTATTAGCAAACGCATGTCAGAGAGCGACAATATTCAAGTGATTCTATAAACTCTCTTATACCATCATTATGTGATATCTTCATTTTTACCATACATTATCTATCTTTGTATATCCTTCTTAGATCTGGGAGAAGACTTCTCCTCAGATCTACTTTTGATATGCGACTCTAAACACTCTATGCCATGACTCTTCCTTGTATACACTTCTTGGGTTTCTACCTTAATCCTACATACGAAGGATACTAGAGGGTTGTAAATACAGAGTATCATTCAATTTCTATACTTGTGCTATAACAGTCATACAGGCTGAACACCCTAAAAGTACAACATAAAGAGTAATGGATACATTTTTTCGATAATTTAATATGTTTTCAGTATTATATAAAATGATGTAATTAAACTATACTCGTTTTAATCAAAGGTTTTCCTGTTTTAGCCTATATTTCAAGCAGAAATAAAATATTCATCGTATAATTGGATGGCTGCCCTGATGACGTCACAAGAGACAGTTAACGTCGAAACTGATAGTATCTAGAAATCGTATTAATAATAATAAAAAAATACTTAAAAAACAAATTACTACGGCAAAGAGAAGACTCGCTTGGAGCCCATATCGCGTTAAATTAGCTTATAATTATTAAATCGATGGTGATTACTTAAACATGCTCGACTGTGTGCTAAGTATTAATCGATACTAATTAAAGTGCAAATGTTTGGTCCCACGGAGTAAAACATCTATATTACTCTTAATACTCTGTCTTCGTATTAAACAGTATTTGCTTCCTTACTCTTTCAAAGACACTGATTTAGCCAATGCCATCTAAGGAGAATCACTGTGTACACGAACATTAACGATGTCTATGTACCTATACGACCTGCTGACCCTGTCTACCTGCATATGCATGAGCAGTACTACCAGAACCCCATAATGGTCTTATCTAGTTATGTTTATGTGCTTGTGTTTGCTACCATTTCTTCACCTACTGTTACGCTCAATTGTGAGGGTAGACCCCCACTATCCTTCCATCTGCAGGTAAAACCTATGTGCATCTGAACCATCACCATCACTCTAATTGCTGACTAAATCTATGAGCGTCTGGACATTTAACCTAGCTTTATCTATTGTTCCAGTATATTTGCGTGCAGAAGTATTATATAGCTACTCCATATTTTGCCCCAAAGCAATGTCTTTCGGTCTGCTCTATCGCTCCATAGGTTAGCACAGCACATGTGTTTGCATCCTTCTACTATTACGTTATCTGGTGGCCAGGTCTATGTGCTTATGAATCTCTAGTATCGCTCCCTTGCTGGCTAGTTCAATGTGCGTCTGAGCACTTACCATTACTCCATCTGTTGCTTTAGTTTACATGAGTACTGCTCTATCTTTTAGCCCAAACAATGTTTCGTAGTCTGTTATGTTGCGTCAAACGAAATTTCCATATTGCGCGTGACGCGTGGGGAATAGTGATATTGATATGAAGTTACACTTTGTAACAACTTTGTCTTTTCGCTCTGTACATCAATAAATTCTCCCGTCAAGATTTTTTTTTCATTTTTGGGTTGTTTTAAACAGAAAAACGTAATGATAAAAAGTATTCGGAAAAAAACTTTATATTCTTAAGGTGAACAATTACACTTGTAAGCCATTAATACCCATTTTATCTCTACACTTATAGATAAAAATTCCTGTCTATTAAATCAATAGAAAATGTTCTGATACAATCGCAACATATGTTAATGAATAACCTATACTGCATTCAACGTACTTGCTAATTGTCAATGTAACCGTAACTAATTATCCGCCAAGACGTGTCTGATCTGTTAACACGAGATTTATGTTGCTAGACTAGTTCATTCCCGCAATAAATCGGTCGCAATACACACCATTGTCTTATCAACTAAACACAAATAGTCGTTATTCTGCGCAATTAATATTAATTTATTGCTTTTAAAAACCCTTCGCAAGGTATGATATGAAATAACAACGTTTCAATAAGGTATCCGGGAGACGTTACTTAATGAAGGCTCACGCTCATTGGAACCTGCATCAAGTCGTCCGGAAGTTCAACAGCATCGTGACCCTCCGAGAAGTTACTTAATGAACGCTCACGTTCATTGAAACCTGCGCCATGTCGTCCGGACGTTTAAGAGGATCGTGACCTTCCGAGAAGTTACTAAATGAACGCTCACATTCATTGAAACCTGCGCCAAGTCGTCCGGACGTTCAACAGCATCGTGACCCTCCGAGAAGTTACTTAATGAACGCTCACATTCATTGAAATCTGCGCCATGTCGTCCGGACGTTTAAGAGGATCGTGACCTTCCGAGAAGTTACTTAATGAACGTTCACATTCATTGAAACCTGCGCCAAGTCGTCCGGACGTTTAAGAGGATCGTGACCTTCCGAGAAGTTACTTAATGAACGCTCACATTCATTGAAACCTGCGCCATGTCGTCCGGACGTTTAAGAGGATCGTGACCTTCCGAGAAGTTACTTAATGAACGCTCACATTCATTGAAACCTGCGCCAAGTCGTCCGGACGTTCAACAGCATCGTGACCCTCCGAGAAGTTACTTAATGAAGGGTCATGGTCATTGAACCCTGCGCCAAGTCGTCCGGACGTTCAACAGCATCGTGACCCTTCGAGAAGTTACTTAATGAACGCTCACGTTCATTGAAGCCTGTGCCAAATCGTCCGGACGTTCAACAGCATCGTGACCCTCCGAGAAGTTACTTAATGAAGGGTCACGGTCATTGAAACCTGCGCCAAGTCGTCCGGTTGGTCGACAGCATAGTGAGCCTGAGAGGAATTATTTTATGGGATTCAGTCATCATTGACAGCTGCGCCTAGTCTCCCAGTCGTTCAACAGTATCATGAGCCTAGAAGAACCTAGTTTATGGGACTCCGCCATCATTGGTACCTGCGCAAAGTCATCGTGTCGTTTGACAGTATCATGAGCCACGGAGAAATAACTTTATGGGATTCCGCCAACATTGACACCTGCGCCAATTCGACCGGTCGTTGGACAGCATCATGAACCTGGAAAAACCTAATTTATGGGATATCGCCATCATTGACATCTGCGCAAAGTTATCGTTTGTTCGACAACATCATGAGCCAGGAAGAGATAACTTTATGGGATTTCGCCATCTTTGTCAACAGCTCCAAGTCGGACGGCATCGTGAGTCCGGGAGAAGTTACATTATAGGATTCCACATTTATTGAAACGTGATGTTTAAAATTCAGATTTGGAGTGGTTGAACTTTTTATTATCACATACAAAACATCTGATGATATACTATATGCGTGATAGTGTTTGAAGCTTTAAGGAAAAAGCTTCTTTTACAACAGCTTATTGTGACCTCTCTACCACATTGGACCTGCAAAATCACAAAAAAAATCCTTGGTCGCTATCAGGAATCGAACCTATAACCTATAAGTTCTCTACCTACTTGTTTAGTGAGCTAACAATGCAATGAAAAATATATAATTTATAAAAAGAGCTCAAGTATCAAATCGCATCCATTTGTAAAATGATGAAAATGAACCTACGCGATAAACGAACAAAAACAAATTAATTCTAAACGTGACAAAGTGTTTAACTTAACAGATAAACAAACCACTATAACTGGACAAATCTAGGTAAAAGATTTTGTTTATAACAACGTAAAATTCATGGTTTGACTACGCGGAACTGCAGAAATATATCACTAGTCCTATAGAGGTGTTGAAGATGGACTGACTTATGTAACACAGGCAACCAGGTACCAGGTGCCAAAAGCCATGTAAATGTCTACAAGTAGATGTCATTGTATAACAATATATTTGAAATTCAAGAAATAAATTTATCTAATATTTAATATTAAATAATAATATAAGCTATAAGTATTTATATATTATTTCCCCCTTCGATCTTTCTTTAAAGTTGAATTCTTCGCAAATTGTTTTTGTTGCGAGGAAAATGGAACTCCTCTAATTAATGTAGCCAACATTCCACGTCTGACTCCATCTCTTTTATCGCTTATGTAGAGAAATTTTAATATTATCAGCGACAAAATATTTGTTTTGGGGCAGTTCTATAAGTCTTCGGTTACATCACAAGGTCTCTTTGGAGAGGGTATAATTAATTTTTAAATAGCTAGCATTAAAGGGAAGTAACATTTACAATAACAGTTCAAAATCTAAGGAACTCTAAACAGACGGTTGATACATGAGTCAAGTATAATGATTAATTGACAATTTTAAGGCGACGTTCCAAAAACTAATTTATTTTCATTGTTAGATCTAGGAACACAATGAACAAATTAAATTTTAAATGAGATTTTGATACAAATAGTTACCAAATAATAAAGGGAAACCAAAACATTACGAAAATAATAAATACAAGTATTATAAATAAAAGGTTTTAAAGTCATTTGTTTACTTTGGTCAACAACAAATTTTATTTTAGTTACTTTTTATTAAATATTTACAGTTAGCCTAATATAAAAATTTATGATTACCTATGCGTTAAAACAGTTGCTCTATCACATAACCTATAACATAAAATAAACTGTTGTATGAAATCACATGTCATCACTTATTTTAATCCTAATTGGACGAAATAAATATATTGCCTAACTTGCCTCATTACTGAAAGGTTTTCCTACCAAATAAAACTCAAACGAATTCATTATTAAATTTAATAAATGAATTATTATTTGAAAAAATATCGTGTTATCCACTACAAATTTTACAACAAAATTTGTACAAAGTCAATTCCTACTTAGGCCAACAAAAACAAATTTTACTTTACTTACTTTTCATTAAATAATTACAATTAATATAAAAATGAATATAAATATGACAGAATCACAATACTAAGGGGCAAAATAGAAAACGATATGAATTAAAAAAATATATAATCACATTTATTTAATTAATTAATATTTCAAAAACATTTATTAACATCAAGTCTTATCTACTTCAAATTTTAAAAAAATGTATTAGAACTTGAGTGGATGAATAAAAACGTATTTTATTACCGATTGAAAATTTGTACAAGATTTAAATAAGGAGAGTGTGAACTAATAGAAGGAATTGACAATGGAGAAAATTATAATTCTACTTTACTGCTAAATAGAATATTAAGAATTTTTAAATACATTCATTGAGTACGGTAATTTCAATAATAAACCTTTTGCTCACAAGGGGTTGTAAAGGGTAGATGCGTCTTTATGAACTGATAGACAGTAAGATTGTTTCAGGTAAGGGGAGCGGGAATGTTGAAATTTTTTGAAATATTCAATTTTTTTTAATTCTAGAAATTGACAGTTCAACATTTTTTAAGCCGATATGTAACATACTTATATATTCGAATAAATAGACGTTATAATTCATTCTCAAAATAAATATGATAACGACAAAATGAGAAAACTCGTTAAGGAAAGAAGGAAAATATCACCGTTTTCAAGGATTGATATATTTAGCTTCCATACGTGTAGAAACATGCCGTTTTTATAGTTATAGTTGGGAAATTTATCTCTTTATGTTGGCACTACCTTCGATATTCTGCTTTACTCTCGTTTTAAGCATGTCTTCAGTACTTATAGTAGTGTAACTAATATCCACAGATCTAGCAGATCCAAATTTATTTAAAAATGTCCGCACGAACAGACGCAGAATTGGAATGGTTCTGTGAATAATGTTAGATAGACCAGAGTTCCAAATAATATTTTTGCTGGAGTGAAAACGTTGGAGCTGTGAGTATACGCGCTGTAGCCTGTTGCAATAAGCGACATGTGGTGAAATGTAAAATATTTGCAAACATAAGTAAGGAAAGTGGATATTATATGGTATCTGCCATGAAGGAACTGGAGAACTTCAGGATAAATTCTGACACATCTGCTTCTGACTATGAGAGAAAGCCAAGGAGCGACAGAAGACTTCTAAGAAAACGTTGGCGCTATGAGTATACGCGCTGTAGCCTGTTGTAATAAGCGACATGTGGTGAAATGTAAAATATTTGCAAACATAAGTAAGGAAAGTGGATATTATATGGTATCTGCCATGAAGGAACTGGAGAACTTCAGGATCAATTCTGAAACATCTGTTTCTGACTATGAAAGAAAGCCAAGGAGCGACAGAAGACTTCTAAGAAAACGTTGGAGCTGTGAGTATACGCGCTGTAGCCTGTTGCAATAAGCGACATGTGGTGAAATGTAAAATATTTGCAAACATAAGTAAGGAAAGTGGATATTATATGGTATCTGCCATGAAGGAACTGGAGAACTTCAGGATCAATTCTGACACATCTGTTTCTGACTATGAAAGAAAGCCAAGGAGCGACAGAAGACTTCTAAGAAAACGTTGGAGCTGTGAGTATACGCGCTGTAGCCTGTTGCAATAAGCGACATGTGGTGAAATGTAAAATATTTGCAAACATAAGTAAGGAAAGTGGATATTATATGGTATCTGCCATGAAGGAACTGGAGAACTTCAGGATCAATTCTGACACATCTGTTTCTGACTATGAAAGAAAGCCAAGGAGCGACAGAAGACTTCTAAGAAAACGTTGGCGCTATGAGTATACGCGCTGTAGCCTGTTGTAATAAGCGACATGTGGCGAAATGTAAAATATTTGCAAACATAGGTAAGGAAAGTGGATATTATATGGTATCTGCCATGAAGGAACTGGAGAACTTCAGGATCAATTCTGACACATGTGTTTCTGACTATGAAAGAAAGCCAAGGAGCGACAGAAGACTTCTAAGAAAACGTTGGAGCTATGAGTATACGCGTTGTAGCTTGTTGCAATAAGCGACATGTGGTGAAATGTAAAATATTTGAAACATAAGTAAGGAAAGTGGATATTATATGGTATCTGCCATGAAGGAACTGGAGAACTTCAGGATCAATTCTGACACATCTGTTTCTGACTATGAAAGAAAGCCAAGGAGCGACAGAAGACTTCTAAGAAAACGTTGGAGCTGTGAGTATACGCGCTGTAGCCTGTTGAAATAAGCGACATGTGGTGAAATGTAAAATATTTGCAAACATAAGTAAGGAAAGTGGATATTATATGGTATCTGCCATGAAGGAACTGGAGAACTTCAGGATCAATTCTGACACATCTGTTTCTGACTATGAAAGAAAGCCAAGGAGCGACAGAAGACTTCTAAGAAAACGTTGGAGCTGTGAGTATACGCGCTGTAGCCTGTTGCAATAAGCGACATGTGGTGAAATGTAAAATATTTGCAAACATAAGTAAGGAAAGTGGATATTATATGGTATCTGCCATGAAGGAACTGGAGAACTTCAGGATCAATTCTGACACATCTGTTTCTGACTATGAAAGAAAGCCAAGGAGCGACAGAAGACTTCTAAGAAAACGTTGGCGCTATGAGTATACGCGCTGTAGCCTGTTGTAATAAGCGACATGTGGCGAAATGTAAAATATTTTCAAACATAGGTAAGGAAAGTGGATATTATATGGTATCTGCCATGAAGGAACTGGGGAACTTCAGGATCAATTCTGACACATCTGTTTCTGACTATGAAAGAAAGCCAAGGAGCGACAGAAGACTTCTAAGAAAACGTTGGCGCTATGAGTATATGCGCTGTAGCCTGTTGTAATAAGCGACATGTGGCGAAATGTAAAATATTTGCAAACATAGGTAAGGAAAGTGGATATTATATGGTATCTGCCATGAAGGAACTGGAGAACTTCAGGATCAATTCTGACACATCTGTTTCTGACTATGAAAGAAAGCCAAGGAGCGACAGAAGACTTCTAAGAAAACGTTGGAGCTGTGAGTATACGCGCTGTAGCCTGTTGCAATAAGCGACATGTGGTGAAATGTAAAATATTTGCAAACATAAGTAAGGAAAGTGGATATTATATGGTATCTGCCATGAAGGAACTGGAGAACTTCAGGATCAATTCTGACACATCTGTTTCTGACTATGAAAGAAAGCCAAGGAGCGACAGAAGACTTCTAAGAAAACGTTGGCGCTATGAGTATACGCGCTGTAGCCTGTTGTAATAAGCGACATGTGGCGAAATGTAAAATATTTGCAAACATAGGTAAGGAAAGTGGATAATATATGGTATCTGCCATGAAGGAACTGGAGAACTTCAGGATCAATTCTGACACATCTGTTTCTGACTATGAAAGAAAGCCAAGGAGCGACAGAAGACTTCTAAGAAAACGTTGGAGCTGTGAGTATACGCGCTGTAGCCTGTTGCAATAAGCGACATGTGGTGAAATGTAAAATATTTGCAAACATAAGTAAGGAAAGTGGATATTATATGGTATCTGCCATGAAGGAACTGGAGAACTTCAGGATCAATTCTGACACATCTGTTTCTGACTATGAAAGAAAGCCAAGGAGCGACAGAAGACTTCTAAGAAAACGTTGGCGCTATGAGTATACGCGCTGTAGCCTGTTGTAATAAGCGACATGTGGCGAAATATAAAATATTTTCAAACATAGGTAAGGAAAGTGGATATTATATGGTATCTGCCATGAAGGAACTGGAGAACTTCAGGATCAATTCTGACACATCTGTTTCTGACTATGAAAGAAAGCCAAGGAGCGACAGAAGACTTCTAAGAAACCGTTGGAGCTGTGAGTATACGCGCTGTAGCCTGTTGCAATAAGCGACATGTGGTGAAATGTAAAATATTTGCAAACATAAGTAAGGAAAGTGGATATTATATGGTATCTGCCATGAAGGAACTGGAGAACTTCAGGATAAATTCTGACACATCTGTTTCTGACTATGAAAGAAAGCCAAGGAGCGACAGAAGACTTCTAAGAAAACGTTGGCGCTATGAGTATACGCGCTGTAGCCTGTTGTAATAAGCGACATGTGGCGAAATTTAAAATATTTGCAAACATAGGTAAGGAAAGTGGATATTATATGGTATCTGCCATGAAGGAACTGGAGAACTTCAGGATCAATTCTGACACATCTGTTTCTGACTATGAAAGAAAGCCAAGGAGCGACAGAAGACTTCTAAGAAAACGTTGGAGCTATGAGTATACGCGCTGTAGCCTGTTGTAATAAGCGACATGCGGTGAAATTTAAAATATTTGCAAACATAGGTAAGGAAAGTGGATATTATATGGTATCTGCCATGAAGGAACTGGAGAACTTCAGGATCAATTCTGACACATCTGTTTCTGACTATGAAAGAAAGCCAAGGAGCGACAGAAGACTTCTAAGAAAACGTTGGAGCTGTGAGTATACGCGCTGTAGCCTGTTGTAATAAGCGACATGCGGTGAAATGTAAAATATTTGCAAACATAGGTAAGGAAAGTGGATATTATATGGTATCTGACATGAAGGAACTGGAGAACTTCAGGATCAATTCTGACACATCTGTTTCTGACTATGAAAGAAAGCCAAGGAGCGACAGAAGACTTCTAAGAAAACGTTGGCGCTATGAGTATACGCGTTGTAGCTTGTTGCAATAAGCGACATGTGGTGAAATGTAAAATATTTGAAACATAAGTAAGGAAAGTGGATATTATATGGTATCTGCCATGAAGGAACTGGAGAACTTCAGGATCAATTCTGACACATCTGTTTCTGACTATGAAAGAAAGCCAAGGAGCGACAGAAGACTTCTAAGAAAACGTTGGCGCTATGAGTATACGCGCTGTAGCCTGTTGTAATAAGCGACATGTGGCGAAATGTAAAATATTTGCAAACATAGGTAAGGAAAGTGGATATTATATGGTATCTGCCATGAAGGAACTGGAGAACTTCAGGATCAATTCTGACACATCTGTTTCTGACTATGAAAGAAAGCCAAGGAGCGACAGAAGACTTCTAAGAAAACGTTGGCGCTATGAGTATACGCGCTGTAGCCTGTTGTAATAAGCGACATGTGGCGAAATGTAAAATATTTGCAAACATAGGTAAGGAAAGTGGATATTATATGGTATCTGCCATGAAGGAACTGGAGAACTTCAGGATCAATTCTGACACATCTGTTTCTGACTATGAAAGAAAGCCAAGGAGCGACAGAAGACTTCTAAGAAAACGTTGGAGCTATTAGTATACGCGTTGTAGCTTGTTGCAATAAGCGACATGTGGTGAAATGTAAAATATTTGAAACTTAAGTAAGGAAAGTGGATATTATATGGTATCTGCCATGAAGGAACTGGAGAACTTCAGGATCAATTCTGACACATCTGTTTCTGACTATGAAAGAAAGCCAAGGAGCGACAGAAGACTTCTACGAAAACGTTGGAGCTGTGAGTATACGCGCTGTAGCCTGTTGCAATAAGCGACATGTGGTGAAATGTAAAATATTTGAAACATAAGTAAGGAAAGTGGATATTATATGGTATCTGCCATGAAGGAACTGGAGAACTTCAGGATCAATTCTGACACATCTGTTTCTGACTATGAAAGAAAGCCAAGGAGCGACAGAAGACTTCTAAGAAAACGTTGGCGCTATGAGTATACGCGCTGTAGCCTGTTGTAATAAGCGACATGTGGCGAAATGTAAAATATTTGCAAACATAGGTAAGGAAAGTGGATATTATATGGTATCTGCCATGAAGGAACTGGAGAACTTCAGGATCAATTCTGACACATCTGTTTCTGACTATGAAAGAAAGCCAAGGAGCGACAGAAGACTTCTAAGAAAACGTTGGAGCTGTGAGTATACGCGCTGTAGCCTGTTGCAATAAGCGACATGTGGTGAAATGTAAAATATTTGCAAACATAAGTAAGGAAAGTGGATATTATATGGTATCTGCCATGAAGGAACTGGAGAACTTCAGGATCAATTCTGACACATCTGTTTCTGACTATGAAAGAAAGCCAAGGAGCGACAGAAGACTTCTAAGAAAACGTTGGCGCTATGAGTATACGCGCTGTAGCCTGTTGTAATAAGCGACGTGTGGCGAAATGTAAAATATTTTCAAACATAGGTAAGGAAAGTGGATATTATATGGTATCTGCCATGAAGGAACTGGAGAACTTCAGGATCAATTCTGACACATCTGTTTCTGACTATGAAAGAAAGCCAAGGAGCGACAGAAGACTTCTAAGAAAACGTTGGAGCTGTGAGTATACGCGCTGTAGCCTGTTGCAATAAGCGACATGTGGTGAAATGTAAAATATTTGCAAACATAAGTAAGGAAAGTGGATATTATATGGTATCTGCCATGAAGGAACTGGAGAACTTCAGGATCAATTCTGAAACATCTGTTTCTGACTATGAAAGAAAGCCAAGGAGCGACAGAAGACTTCTAAGAAAACGTTGGAGCTGTGAGTATACGCGCTGTAGCCTGTTGCAATAAGCGACATGTGTTGAAATGTAAAATATTTGCAAACATAAGTAAGGAAAGTGGATATTATATGGTATCTGCCATGAAGGAACTGGAGAACTTCAGGATCAATTCTGACACATCTGTTTCTGACTATGAAAGAAAGCCAAGGAGCGACAGAAGACTTCTAAGAAAACGTTTGCGCTATGAGTATACGCGCTGTAGCCTGTTGTAATAAGCGACATGTGGCGAAATGTAAAATATTTGCAAACATAGGTAAGGAAAGTGGATATTATATGGTATCTGCCATGAAGGAACTGGAGAACTTCAGGATCAATTCTGACACATCTGTTTCTGACTATGAAAGAAAGCCAAGGAGCGACAGAAGACTTCTAAGAAAACGTTGGAGCTGTGAGTATACGCGCTGTAGCCTGTTGCAATAAGCGACATGTGGTGAAATGTAAAATATTTGCAAACATAAGTAAGGAAAGTGGATATTATATGGTATCTGCCATGAAGGAACTGGAGAACTTCAGGATAAATTCTGACACATCTGTTTCTGACTATGAAAGAAAGCCAAGGAGCGACAGAAGACTTCTAAGAAAACGTTGGCGCTATGAGTATACGCGCTGTAGCCTGTTGTAATAAGCGACATGTGGCGAAATTTAAAATATTTGCAAACATAGGTAAGGAAAGTGGATATTATATGGTATCTGCCATGAAGGAACTGGAGAACTTCAGGATCAATTCTGACACATCTGTTTCTGACTATGAAAGAAAGCCAAGGAGCGACAGAAGACTTCTAAGAAAACGTTGGAGCTGTGAGTATACGCGCTGTAGCCTGTTGTAATAAGCGACATGCGGTGAAATGTAAAATATTTGCAAACATAGGTAAGGAAAGTGGATATTATATGGTATCTGACATGAAGGAACTGGAGAACTTCAGGATCAATTCTGACACATCTGTTTCTGACTATGAAAGAAAGCCAAGGAGCGACAGAAGACTTCTAAGAAAACGTTGGCGCTATGAGTATACGCGTTGTAGCTTGTTGCAATAAGCGACATGTGGTGAAATGTAAAATATTTGAAACATAAGTAAGGAAAGTGGATATTATATGGTATCTGCCATGAAGGAACTGGAGAACTTCAGGATCAATTCTGACACATCTGTATCTGACTATGAAAGAAAGCCAAGGAGCGACAGAAGACTTCTAAGAAAACGTTGGAGCTGTGAGTATACGCGCTGTAGCCTGTTGTAATAAGCGACATGTGGCGAAATGTAAAATATTTGCAAACATAGGTAAGGAAAGTGGATATTATATGGTATCTGCCATGAAGGAACTGGAGAACTTCAGGATAAATTCTGACACATCTGTTTCTGACTATGAAAGAAAGCCAAGGAGCGACAGAAGACTTCTAAGAAAACGTTGGAGCTGTGAGTATACGCGCTGTAGCCTGTTGCAATAAGCGACATGTGGTGAAATGTAAAATATTTGCAAACATAAGTAAGGAAAGTGGATATTATATGGTATCTGCCATGAAGGAACTGGAGAACTTCAGGATCAATTCTGACACATCTGTTTCTGACTATGAAAGAAAGCCAAGGAGCGACAGAAGACTTCTAAGAAAACGTTGGCGCTATGAGTATACGCGCTGTAGCCTGTTGTAATAAGCGACATGTGGCGAAATGTAAAATATTTTCAAACATAGGTAAGGAAAGTGGATATTATATGGTATCTGCCATGAAGGAACTGGAGAACTTCAGGATCAATTCTGACACATCTGTTTCTGACTATGAAAGAAAGCCAAGGAGCGACAGAAGACTTCTAAGAAAACGTTGGAGCTGTGAGTATACGCGCTGTAGCCTGTTGCAATAAGCGACATGTGGTGAAATGTAAAATATTTGCAAACATAAGTAAGGAAAGTGGATATTATATGGTATCTGCCATGAAGGAACTGGAGAACGTCAGGATCAATTCTGACACATCTGTTTCTGACTATGAAAGAAAGCCAAGGAGCGACAGAAGACTTCTAAGAAAACGTTGGCGCTATGAGTATACGCGCTGTAGCCTGTTGTAATAAGCGACATGTGGCGAAATGTAAAATATTTGCAAACATAGGTAAGGAAAGTGGATATTATATGGTATCTGCCATGAAGGAACTGGAGAACTTCAGGATCAATTCTGACACATCTGTTTCTGACTATGAAAGAAAGCCAAGGAGCGACAGAAGACTTCTAAGAAAACGTTGGAGCTGTGAGTATACGCGCTGTAGCCTGTTGCAATAAGCGACATGTGGTGAAATGTAAAATATTTGCAAACATAAGTAAGGAAAGTGGATATTATATGGTATCTGCCATGAAGGAACTGGAGAACTTCAGGATCAATTCTGACACATCGGTTTCTGACTATGAAAGAAAGCCAAGGAGCGACAGAAGACTTCTAAGAAAACGTTGGCGCTATGAGTATACGCGCTGTAGCCTGTTGTAATAAGCGACATGTGGCGAAATTTAAAATATTTGCAAACATAGGTAAGGAAAGTGGATATTATATGGTATCTGCCATGAAGGAACTGGAGAACTTCAGGATCAATTCTGACACATCTGTTTCTGACTATGAAAGAAAGCCAAGGAGCGACAGAAGACTTCTAAGAAAACGTTGGAGCTATGAGTATACGCGTTGTAGCTTGTTGCAATAAGCGACATGTGGTGAAATGTAAAATATTTGAAACATAAGTAAGGAAAGTGGATATTATATGGTATCTGCCATGAAGGAACTGGAGAACTTCAGGATCAATTCTGACACATCTGTTTCTGACTATGAAAGAAAGCCAAGGAGCGACAGAAGACTTCTAAGAAAACGTTGGAGCTGTGAGTATACGCGCTGTAGCCTGTTGCAATAAGCGACATGTGGTGAAATGTAAAATATTTGCAAACATAGGTAAGGAAAGTGGATATTATATGGTATCTGCCATGAAGGAACTGGAGAACTTCAGGATCAATTCTGACACATCGGTTTCTGACTATGAAAGAAAGCCAAGGAGCGACAGAAGACTTCTAAGAAAACGTTGGCGCTATGAGTATACGCGCTGTAGCCTGTTGTAATAAGCGACATGTGGCGAAATTTAAAATATTTGCAAACATAGGTAAGGAAAGTGGATATTATATGGTATCTGCCATGAAGGAACTGGAGAACTTCAGGATCAATTCTGACACATCTGTTTCTGACTATGAAAGAAAGCCAAGGAGCGACAGAAGACTTCTAAGAAAACGTTGGAGCTATGAGTATACGCGTTGTAGCTTGTTGCAATAAGCGACATGTGGTGAAATGTAAAATATTTGAAACATAAGTAAGGAAAGTGGATATTATATGGTATCTGCCATGAAGGAACTGGAGAACTTCAGGATCAATTCTGACACATCTGTTTCTGACTATCAAAGAAAGCCAAGGAGCGACAGAAGACTTCTAAGAAAACGTTGGAGCTGTGAGTATACGCGCTGTAGCCTGTTGCAATAAGCGACATGTGGTGAAATGTAAAATATTTGCAAACATAAGTAAGGAAAGTGGATATTATATGGTATCTGCCATGAAGGAACTGGAGAACTTCAGGATCAATTCTGACACATCTGTTTCTGACTATGAAAGAAAGCCAAGGAGCGACAGAAGACTTCTAAGAAAACGTTGGCGCTATGAGTATACGCGCTGTAGCCTGTTGTAATAAGCGACATGTGGCGAAATGTAAAATATTTGCAAACATAGGTAAGGAAAGTGGATATTATATGGTATCTGCCATGAAGGAACTGGAGAACTTCAGGATCAATTCTGACACATCTGTTTCTGACTATGAAAGAAAGCCAAGGAGCGACAGAAGACTTCTAAGAAAACGTTGGCGCTATGAGTATACGCGCTGTAGCCTGTTGTAATAAGCGACATGTGGCGAAATGTAAAATATTTGCAAACATAGGTAAGGAAAGTGGATATTATATGGTATCTGCCATGAAGGAACTGGAGAACTTCAGGATCAATTCTGACACATCTGTTTCTGACTATGAAAGAAAGCCAAGGAGCGACAGAAGACTTCTAAGAAAACGTTGGAGCTGTGAGTATACGCGCTGTAGCCTGTTGCAATAAGCGACATGTGGTGAAATGTAAAATATTTGCAAACATAAGTAAGGAAAGTGGATATTATATGGTATCTGCCATGAAGGAACTGGAGAACTTCAGGATCAATTCTGACACATCTGTTTCTGACTATGAAAGAAAGCCAAGGAGCGACAGAAGACTTCTAAGAAAACGTTGGCGCTATGAGTATACGCGCTGTAGCCTGTTGTAATAAGCGACGTGTGGCGAAATGTAAAATATTTTCAAACATAGGTAAGGAAAGTATATATTATATGGTATCTGCCATGAAGGAACTGGAGAACTTCAGGATCAATTCTGACACATCTGTTTCTGACTATGAAAGAAAGCCAAGGAGCGACAGAAGACTTCTAAGAAAACGTTGGAGCTGTGAGTATACGCGCTGTAGCCTGTTGCAATAAGCGACATGTGGTGAAATGTAAAATATTTGCAAACATAAGTAAGGAAAGTGGATATTATATGGTATTTGCCATGAAGGAACTGGAGAACTTCAGGATAAATTCTGACACATCTGTTTCTGACTATGAAAGAAAGCCAAGGAGCGACAGAAGACTTCTAAGAAAACGTTGGAGCTATGAGTATACGCGTTGTAGCTTGTTGCAATAAGCGACATGTGGTGAAATGTAAAATATTTGAAACATAAGTAAGGAAAGTGGATATTATATGGTACCTGCCATGAAGGAACTGGAGAACTTCAGGATAAATTCTGACACATCTGCTTCTGACTATGAGAGAAAGCCAAGGAGCGACAGAAGACTTCTAAGAAAACGTTGGAGCTATAAGTATACGCGCTGTAGCCTGTTGTA
Source organism: Prosapia bicincta (assembly GCA_036971475.1). Classification (NCBI taxonomy): domain Eukaryota; kingdom Metazoa; phylum Arthropoda; class Insecta; order Hemiptera; family Cercopidae; genus Prosapia; species Prosapia bicincta. The sequence goes on from JBAIZL010000001.1 coordinate 378,713,450, forward strand.
ATAAGCGACGTGTGGTGAAATGTAAAATATTTGCAAACATAAGTAAGGAACGTTGATATTATATGGTATCTGCCATGAAGGAACTGGAGAACTTCAGGATCAATTCTGACACATCTGCTTCTGACTATGAGAGAAAGCCAAGGAGCGACAGAAGACTTCTAAGAAAACGTTGGAGCTATAAGTATACGCGCTGTAGCCTGTTGTAATAAGCGACATGTGGTGAAATGTAAAATATTTGAAACATAAGTAAGGAAAGTGGATATTATATGGTACCTGCCATGAAGGAACTGGAGAACTTCAGGATAAATTCTGACACATCTGCTTCTGACTATGAAAGAAAGCCAAGGAGCGACAGAAGACTTCTAAGAAAACGTTGGCGCTATAAGTATACGCGCTGTAGCCTGTTGTAATAAGCGACGTGTGGTGAAATGTAAAATATTTGCAAACATAAGTAAGGAACGTGGATATTATATGGTATCTGCCATGAAGGAACTGGAGAACTTCAGGATCAATTCTGACACATCTGTTTCTGACTATGAAAGAAAGCCAAGGAGCGACAGAAGACTTCTAAGAAAACGTTGGAAGATGGTTACAGCAAATATTCAGGATATGTAACTGGAAAGTACTTACATATTTAGTGTTTCAGGTTATACACAAAATTTAATTTTTTCATACTATATTTCTCCCAAGCTTTAAAATATTCCAATGAAATTTTAAGGTAGCTTTTACCTATGGTATGAGCAACTTATTGTGGAATACAAACCCATTCTGGAATAATAACATATTTAGAATATAAATAAATATAAAATTGTACAAATAATGTATTTTTGTGCACTTGAAATAAAGATTGAATAAATGATAAACTGGTTGGATATAGAGTCAAAGAAGTTTATTTAATTATTGCAACGTTTCGGCAACTGGTTTGTTGTCTTTATCAAGCCTGTTGTGCTACGAAAGGCAACATCCTTATATTTAGAACTCAAATGAATGATGTGAGGAGACAAAACATCAAACCTCCTACACTTCACCAAAAACTTTCAACGAGCTATAGACATTTTTAGAAAAAATTTAGACAGTTTTGAAAGAATCTTGAAATTTTTTTTTATTTATCTAGGCCATATTACTCAAATAGTTGTCTATGAAGCGTTTCTCAGGGACATTGATAAGTACCCGTTGCAATTTTACAGCATCAAACTTCTCCACAATTGAGAAAATGTTAATATTAACATGGGACGTATAGGGTTCCTTGTTCCCCTAAGCACCCCTCTGACCTCTCGATGCCACCACTTCTCCTATTCCATCTAGATATCCTATTCCTTCTTACAAAGCACTGTAACAGATAGACGAATCTTCATGATTGCGAAAGAGAGGTATACTTCAGGTTCATGACTCTTCACTCTTGATTCTATGACTCCAGTATAACCTCTACCAGGCGTTTTGTCTCTACCTGAGCCCTACGTATGAGCTCAGTCCCTCTCTACCCTTCAAAGGTGATAATATGGTACCATCGTAGAATAAAGAATAATGAAGGAATGAGTAAATTTTCAACATGTCAAGTATTTGGAAATAATTTAGAATGTAGCATAAATATTTTGTTTTATCAAAAGCAAAGTCGGCCGAAATTAAAAAAAAATTGGTTCCTTAGGAAGTCACTAGACAGCGATTGGGAAGAGATTTGTACTACAAATATTGGTAACCAATCAAATCCCTCTATTTTGAATATGAAAAGCTGGGGGTGCTGTTGAGCAATATGAAAAATCTTGAGTCTCTGCCTATTCTGAACAACTTTTGGGTGAAGACGGCAGTGGGTTGCAATCTTAGTGAGATGGCTAATTTAAACCTCGAATAATGCACTATTAAAAACTTTATAGCACTTGTTTTCTCAAAATAAATAATTTTGTATTTAACATTTTTCCAAAATTAATTAAATAGAATCGTGTAATGTTTTGATTTTGTAAATAGACCTATTAAGTTCCAGTGATTCCTAAGGTATGTTCTTAATTAATTTCTACCTTCAAAGTAATTTGATAAAATCAGTAAATAGGCTATACGAAAATTTCCAGTATCCATCTGACCTGACGTTTAATAATGATGTAATTTGAAAAAGATGTAACCTTAAATATAAATTGAAATTTTTATTTTCCAACAATTTTATAACTGTCTTTTCCTAATATTGTTTAAATTATCTGAAGAATTTAATTTTTGAAAATTGAAACGTAAATTTTAATGTAACCTCTTTTTCTTCAAAACAATTTGAATAGAGAGTGAGACTGCCTGAGCCAAATCGCTACATACAAATGGTAATGTAAAAAATTGACCCGGTAAGTTATTCATAAGTATATATAATAATGTCTGTAAAAATAAAGATGTTTTTCAAAATTAATTAAAGACATTACAATAAACCAGGAGGTTGTATATTCCTTTAAGAAGCAAATAAAAAAAAATAATAAAGTTATGATTCCAAGTTAAACGGCAAATTTATGCTTGAAACGAAAAGCTCTTCTGCTGAATACAAACTACCCGAAGTTTAGGTGTCTGTTATACTGACGTAACAATATATAATGTAGTCGCGGTTTTGAGTCAGCTGATCCGGCCACCTTGCCTTCACGTATCCATAGAAACACAAATAGACAATAGTTTAGGTGTCTGTTATGCTGACGTAACATTATATAATCTAGTCGCGGTTTTGAGTCAGCTGATCCGGCCACCTTGCCTTCAAGTATCCATAGCAACACAAATAGACAGTAGTTTAATACGGATATGGATATACAAGTTAGCCAAGATCGTACTGGAATACTTTAAGAACGTACACGTGTGGCTGTAATCGTGGTCAGGCTGACATTATGACGTCAGGCTCAGCTCCTCTATGTGGTGATGCAGATTCATAGTACAGCGTCTATCTCTATAATTACGATGCCACGTTTTATGAACAAAAGGTTAAAGGGAATGGTAGTGAATTAACGGGCCAATGCAAAGGATCCTTTGTGAGGCAGCTTATTGACTTCATGACAAAGCGATATTATAATTAATTAATGTTGGAGACGAGGCCACAACACTCGGACCATTAGATATAATGTTCCATTTAGTGTAAGTTGGAAAGCCTTTCTGAAACTGGGTGGTAGGAGCAAACACCCTCTCCCCACACACACACACAGACACTCAAACAAGCCCACCTCTCATACACACATACACCAACTTCCAATAAAATACAATTATTTATTAAAAATTACTGTAAAGAAACAAAAAATTGCTTTGTGTAATAATTATAAACAATAATACAATTATTGCGATAGTAAAATATTTTCAGATAAATTTCATGATTAATTAATACATATAACATCATATAATACATATATTACATTTAATAAAGTATTACATTTCTTTCAGGAAAATATATTTAAACATGGGATCAATTATCTACTCAAAATAAAAGATAAAAAATAATTAAGTGCAATACCAGGCGCCAGTGTTCTATATAATACAAATATTATATTAGGCATAATAACAATGGAATAATCAGTTTCTAATACTTATATACATACATATATATATATATATATATATATATATATATATATATATATTTATATATATATATACATTTATATATAGGTTTAAAATATTCAGACCATTTTAAACTTTTCATTACTTATGACGTTTTAATATTATGGTTTTTAATAGTTTTGTATTTGTTTATTTATTTATTGGTAAACTAAACTCATTCATTTTTTAATTCCTTCTATGAGTTCACACTCTCCTTATATATATATTTAATAAATTAAAAAAATTTTAAAAAGAATACTTTTAATGAATATATTATTCTTTCAAAAACAAGAATACTTTTAATGCATAAATTATTCTTGTTTTTGAAATATTTTTAATTTATTAACTCTAATACAAGAAAAAATATCAGCATATTTAATATATATATATATATATATATATATATATATATATATATATATATATATATATATATATATAAAGAACTAAGCCAAAATACAAATACAAGAATATTATATTTGAATTTACAATTCAAAGGTTTTCGTTGGGTAACAGTACCAACATCATCAGGAATATTAAATAATTAAAATTAACACACACACACACACACATATATATATATATATATATATATATATATATATATATATATATATATATATATATATATATATATATATATGTTGTTCAATTTTTCAATCGTTAATAAGATACTTTTTAATCATCCAATCAAGTTCAAATATAATTTCTTAAATATGTATTAGATGACACTTGTAAATACAGTTTTTTCAAATAATATATATTTATTATAAAATATTAGTAATTAATTTTAGTTTTATATTGGAGAAAACTATTTTACAAAAGGGGAAAATTATTCCATATAGTTATTCGTCCCATTTGGCTTAAATTAACAGGTAACATTTGATTTCATTGACCAGCGAGTTTTACGTTATAGGTTATGTTTTAGAACAGCTGTTTTAACGGATGGGTTATTCTACTTTATTTATAATAAGTGTAATTAATCAATAAAAAAGTAATAAATAATATTCGAGCTGGCTTGTGAGTGAAAGTTATAATTAAATAATAAAAATATATACAACTCACAAATATACAATTTTTTATTTCAAACGCGTTTCGACGACTACTTTGTCGTCATCTTCAGTGAAAATACACAAATGAAATTAACTAAAAAATATGTATATATTAAACATAACCTATAAAGTTTTAGCAAAGGTAAAAACATTGTTTTTACCTTTGCTAAAACTTTATAGGTTATGTTTAATATATACATATTTATTAGTTAATTTCATTTGTGTATTTTCACTGAAGATGACGACAAAGTAGTCGTCGAAACGCGTTTGAAATAAAAAATTGTATATTTGTGAGTTGTATATATTTTTATTATTTAATTAATAATAAAAAAGTAACTTAAAGAATAGTTTTTCTTTGTTGAACTAAGTTGGAATTGTCTTTAAAAATATTATTGTTTGCTTACTTGTTTTTCTAACTAAGTCATAAATACCTAAATTTATCTGAAAACATACATATTACCATAAAACATTTATACATTTAAATGAAATAAATATCCTGGAGTAATAAAATGGTTATATTCAACAATAATTTGTCTATTTCAGTTACAAATAAATAAAAATTTACGCAACAGTAACAAAAGTGAACAAACATATTTACTAAAACAGATCCAAACTAAATAATAATATTTTAAGCTAGGCAGGGACGTATCGGGAAGTTTTAGGGGCAACTCACCCACCCCTAATTCAGGCTTTTATCGTCTATAAGGTACTTTAATTTGACCACGTTTATACAAATTTCATACTCTGGTAAGGAAATCAGAATTTCTTGTAATTTAACGTAAGAGGAGTTTGCAGTAAAGTGCGTTTTTTTATAAAATGTCTGTAAAAGGATCAATTTTCATATCGTTATTTGTGTATGGCCGCATATTTGGGAATTAAACTCACAGAAAGCGCTTAAGAAGGCTTAACCTTAGTTTATAAAAATGAAGACATTGCTGAAACAGAGAATGAAGTTTTTAACTAATTTTTAATAAAAGGCTTGGATTCAATGATTCTTTATAGAATCTGACTTCAAACATTAGATTATTTTTATAAACAGACTAGCCTTGGTTTATATAAATAAAGACATCGCTGTAACAAACGATGACGTTATTAACTAACTTTCAAAAAAAGCCTTGGATTCAATATTTCTTTATGAAATTATAGTTTATGCAGATGAATGAAAACGTAAAATTAGCTTTTACCCTTTAATTTTTTGCAAGTCTCTATTATTTTATACACTCATAGTATTATTATAATAATAACGACTCCATTTTATACTATAAGATTTGTTAAGGGCAAACAGGTGCAATACTTGGGTCAGCACCACGGTTTAACCGCCCATTATTATTCTAGACGAGGCTGTAAGTATTCACTCTCACAGGCTGGATCGAGTTGACAGAACGTAATTTGTGTGTGTCTTGCGACTTAAAGGAGCCGGTGGCTCTGGATCATTGCCAAAAATAATCGGGGTCCTGGGTTAAAGTCACCCTGGAGTCGTGCTCGAGGTAAAGCCACCTAGGAGCCAGGCCTTAGGTAAAGCTACCACTGAGGCAGACCTTAGGTAAAGCCACCCAGGTGTCAGACCTTCGGTAAAGTCACCCTGGAGTCGTGCTCGAGGTAAAGCCACCCAGGACGTAGGCAATCTGAAAACAACCCCCTGGTGAACCCGCCCCCGCAGCAGTCCATACTGGACTCTAGACATATCCCATACGGTCATTTGATCCAACCGATCAATTTATGGCAATTTCATTTATTATTTAAAAACTACCCCCCCCCCCGTGAAAACACCCCCAACTATAGCGATAATACACTCTAAACTCACCCTATCAGTCAAGACACATTTTTCCAAATTTTTTCGAAAACTACCCCCCCACCCCGATTCCACCCCCGGAGCTAAGCCCGGGGAAGGTCCTGAACGTAGCTGAGGACACCCCTTCACCTAGGGGTAGGTTAGGTTAGATGCAATTTACCAGCCTTAGGTTAGTGTGTTAGAATATATTTTTTCCAAAAACTACCCCTACCCCTCTAAACGTAGTCAAACCCACCCCAAAGTCTACGATCAAAGCCACACCAACCCCCTCCATCATCCAAAACTACCTCTATACTCACCGGTGACGTACATGTCAGTTAGGGGTAGTTTGTGCTCAAGTGCCGACATTCTACCCATCATAACTTGGTGTCTTAGAGCAGGGATCAGTTATATTGGAGACATCAGTACTTGGAGTCCCCGAGCAAGTACCAGTTATATTGGACATATCAGTACTTGGTGTTGCAGAGCAGGGATTCAACAGTATCGTGACCCTCCGAGAAGTTACTTAATGAAGGCTCACGTTCATTGAAGCCTGTGCCAAGTCGTCCGGACATTCTTCAGCATCGTGACCCTCCGACAAGTTACTTAATGAAGGGTCACAGTCATTGAAACCTGCGCCAAGTCGTCCGGACATTCATCAGCATCGTGGCCCTCCGAGAAGTTACTTAATAAACGCTCACGTTCATTGAAGCCTGTGCCAAGTTGTCCGAACTTTCAATAGCATCGTGACCCTCCGAGAAGTTACTTAATTAACGCTCACGTTCATTGAAGCCTGTGCCGAGTCGTCCATACGTTCAACAGCATCGTGACCTTCCGAGAAGCTACTTAATGAACGCTCAAGTTTATTGAAGCCTGTGCCAAGTCATCCGGACGTTTAACAGTATCGTGACCCTCCGAAAAGTTCTTTAATGAATGCTCACGTTCATTGAAGCCTGTTCCAAGTCTTCCGGACGTTCAACAGCATCTTTGACCCTCCGATAAGTTACTTAATGAACGCTCGCGTTCATTGAAGCCTGTGCCAAGTCGTCCGGACGTTCAACAGCACCGTGACCCTCCGAGAAGTTATTTAATGAACGCTCACGTTCATTGAAGCCTGTGCCAAGTCGTCCGGACGTTCAACAGAATCGTGACCCTATGAGAAGTTACTTAATGAACGCTCACGTTCATGAAACCTGCGCCAATTCGTCCGGACATTCTTCAGCATCGTGACCCTCCGAGAAGTTACTTAATGAAGGGTCACAGTCATTGAAACCTGCGCCAAGTCGTCCGGTTGGTTGACAGCATAGTGAGCCTGAGAGGAATTAATTTATGGGATTCCGCCATCATTGACAGCTGCGCCAAGTCTCCCAGCCGTTCGACAATTTCATGAGCCTGGAAGAACCTAGTTTATGGGACTCCGCCATCATTGGTACCTGCGCAAAGCCATCGTGTCGTTTGGCAGCATCATGAGCCACGGAGAAATAACGTTATGGGATTCCGCCAACATTGACATCTGCGCCAATTCGTCCGGTCGTTGGACAGCATCATGCACCTGGAAAAACCAAGTTTATGAGATTTCGCCATCATCGACATCTGCGCAACGTTATCGTTTGTTCGACAGCATCGTGAGCCAGGAAGAGATAACTTTATGGGACTTCGCCTTCTTTGTCACCGGCTCCAAGTCGGCCGGAGGCTCGACAGCATCGTGAGCCCGGGAGAAGTTACATTATACAATTCCACCTTTATTGAAACGTGATGTTTAAAATTCAGATTTGGAGTTTTTGAACTTTTCCTTATCATATAAAAAACATCTGATGATATACTATATGCGTGATAGTGTTTGAAGCTTTGAGGAAAAAGCTTCTTTTACAACAGCTTATTGTGACATCTCTACCACATTGGACCTTAAAAACCAAAAAAAATCCTTGGTCGCTATCAGGAATCGAACCTATAACCTATAAGTTCTCTACCTACTTGATTAGTGAGCTAACAATTCAATGAAAAATATATAATTTATAAAAAGAGCTCAAGGGGAATTGAAGTATCAAATCGCATCCATTTGCAAAATGATGAAAATGAACCTACGCGATAAACGAACAAAAACCAATTAATTCTAAACGTGACAAGTTATGCTTGGAACGAAAATCTCTTCTGATGAATACAAACTACCCGAAGTTTAGGTGTCTGTTATGCTGACGTGTCTTAGAGCAGGGATCAGTTAGATTGGAGATATCAGTACTTGGAGTCTCCAAGCAAGTACCAGTTATATTGGACATATCAGTACTTGGTGTCGCAGAGCAGGGATCAGTTATATTTGACACATCAGAGCATGGTGTCTACGAGCGACTGCAGTTATATTGGAAACATCAACACTCGTACTTGGTGTCCCCGAGCAGGTACCAGTTATATTGGACATGTCAGTACTTGGTCTCTCAGAGCACAGATCAGTTACATTGGACACATCAGAGCGTGGTGTCTCCGTGCGAGTGCAGTTATATTGGAAACATCAGTACTTGGTGTCCCAGAGCGGGTACCAGTTATATTGGACATATCAGTACTTGGTGTCGCAGAGTAGGGATCAGTTATATTGGACACATCAGAGCATGGCGTCTACGAGCGAGTGCAGTTATATTGGAGACATCAGTACTTGGAGTCCCCGAGCGGGTACCAGTTTTATTGGACATATCAGTACTTGGTGTCGCAGAGCAGGGATCAGTTATATTGGACACATCAGAGCATGGTGTCTATGAGCGAGTGCAGTTATATTGGAAACATCAACACTCGTACTTGGTGTCCCCGAGCAGGTACCAGTTATATTGGACATGTCAGTACTTGGTATTTTAGAGCACAGATCAGTTATATTGGAAACATCAGTACTTGTTGTCCCAGAACGGGTACATGTCATATTGGACACATCAGAACATTGTATCACTGAGCACTATTAGTTATAATGGACACATCATAACTTGGTGTCTTAGACCAGGGATCAGTTATATTGGACACATCAGTACTTGGTGTCCCAGAGCGGGTACCAATTATATTGGAAACATCAGTACTTGGTATCCCAGAGCAGGTACCAGTTATATTAGACATATCAGTACTTGGTGTCTCAGAACAAGGATCAGTTATATTGGACTCATTAGAACATGGTGTCTCCAGGCGAGTGCAGTTATATTGGAAACATCAGTACTTGGTATCCCAGAGCAGGTACCAGTTATATTGGACATATCAGTACTTGGTATCCCAGAGCTTGAACCAGTTATATTGGAAACATCAGTACTTGGTGTCTCAGAGCAGGTACCAGTTATATTGGACATATCAGTACGTGGTGTCTCAGACCAGAGATCAGTTATATTCGACATATCAGTACTTGGTGTCTCAGAGCAGGTACCAGTTATATTGAACACATCAGAGCAAGGTGTCTCCGAGCCAGTGCAGTTATATTGGAAACATCAGTTCTTGGTGTCCCCGAGCAGGTACCAGTTATATTGGACATATCAGTACTTCGTGTCTCAGACCAGGGATCATTTATATTCGACATATCAGTACTTGGTGTCCCCGAGCAGGTACCAGTTATATTGGACATATCAATACTTGGTGTCGTAGAGCAGGGATCAGTTATGTTGGACACATCAGAGCATGGTGCCTCCGAGCGAGTGCAGTTACAGTGGGTACATCATAACCTGGTGCCCAGAGTGGGTACCTGTTATGTTGTACAGATCAGTACCTGGTGTTTCAGGCCAAGTAGCTCACAGATCCGCCTAGCACTATGTAGCAGACAAAACTAACTACAGCCGGTATTACTGGTATAAAGTTCTGTTATTTCATGTGGCACGGAAATTACTTTTAAGTACAAATCTGACCTTCTATGAAATGTAACTTGGAAACAATATCGACTTAACTGTAAAACAATTGGGCTTAGAGTCTAAAGCCTTTATGATTGCAGCCCCGTCTCGTATTGTGAAGCTTCGCTGTTTGCTGGAGACAAGACTGGCTGACGTTTTGTTGCCACTCTCCTTTGTCTCTTCTCAAGTCATTCGTTGACTCAAGAACAATGGCAAGTACAAAGCTAATGGGTTTAAGAGAGATCCTATGATTTGGCACATATCCACGTTGGTAGCCCCAAATACACAAACAAAAACAGATTCATCGTAAAACCTAAAATACTGAACTTTAACAAAGATTGTGGATATGTGCAGGCTAATTTGGAAATTTTGTACAAAAAACCTGACAACCATGTACCAGCAAAGCAACTGAAATGTCACCTACTTCACGACCTCGTTGTAGGTGAAATCAATGCATACCTGTTTTACTGCCAGATTGCTCAGCAGTACCACTGGCTAGCCACATTACCATACGGCAACACAGATGAACAGTAGTCGATCACTGAAGGCAGCACTACCTGTAGTAGCACCATTAGACTAGGAAGTAACATGAAATTGCGGAGATATTAAGTGTATAATCGATCTGTGCCAAATCCTCACTAAATTTACGATACGTTAACGTAAGAATAATATGTGCTGAACCATCAATGAAATGGCAATGTCATAGCGTATAGTCAATATACGAAGGAGCTTTAACTTTAAGCGTAGAAGAATCTTAGCCGAACCCTCACTGAAATGGCAATTATATTAGCCCAAAAACAATCTGTGCCGAACCCTCTTGGAACTGATGACACAATAACGTAAATACAATCTTAGCCGAACCCTCACTAAAAGGAGCTTTACCTTTAAGCGTAATAAAATCTGGGGCGAACCCTCACTGAAACGATTATATTAGCACAAAAACAATTTGTGCCGAACCCTCACTGAGTTTACGATATATTAAATAATTACAATATGAGCCACACCCTCTCGGAACTGATGATACATTATCGTAAATACAATCTGTGCCGAACCATCAGTGATATGGCCATGACATAGCGTATAACCAATCTGTGCCGAACCCTCACTGAGTTGACGATATATTAAATAATTACAATATGTGCCACACCCTCTCGGAACTGATGATACATTATCGTAAATACAATCTGTGCCGAACCATCAGTGATATGGCCATGACATAGCGTATAACCAATCTGTGCCGAACCCTCACTGAGTTGACGATATATTAAATAATTACAATATGTGCCACACCCTCTCGGAACTGATGATACATTATCGTAAATACAATCTGTGCCGAACCATCAATGATATGGCCATGACATAGCGTATAACCGATCTGTGCCAAACCCTCACTGAGTTGACGATATATTAAATAATTACAATATGTGCCACACCCTCTCGAAACTGATGATACATTATCGTAAATACAATCTGTGCCGAACCCTCAATGATATGGCCATGACATAGCGTATAACCAATCTGTGCTGAACCCTCACTGAGTTGACCATATATTAAATAATTACAATATGTGCCACACCCTCTCGGAACTGATGATACATTATCGTAAATACAATCTGTGACGAACCATCAATGATATGGCCATGACATAGCGTATAACCAATCTGTGCCGAACCCTCACTGAGTTGACGATATATTAAATAATTACAATATGTGCCACACCCTCTCGGAACTGATGATACATTATCGTAAATACAATCTGTGCCGAACCATCAATGATATGGCCATGACATAGCGTATAACCAATCTGTGCCAAACCCTCACTGAGTTGACGATATATTAAATAATTACAATATGTGCCACACCCTCTCGAAACTGATGATACATTATCGTAAATACAATCTGTGCCGAACCCTCAATGATATGGCCATGACATAGCGTATAACCAATCTGTGCTGAACCCTCACTGAGTTGACGATATATTAAATAATTACAATATGTGCCACACCCTCTCGGAACTGATGATACATTATCGTAAATACAATCTGTGCCGAACCATCAATGAAATGGCCATGACATAGCGTATAACCAATCTGTGCCGAACCCTCACTGAGTTGACGATATATTAAATAATTACAATATGGGCCACACCCTTTCGGAACTGATGATACATTATCGTAAATACAATCTGTGCCGAACCCTCAATGATATGGCCATGACATAGCGTATAACCAATCTGTGCTGAACCCTCACTGAGTTGACGATATATTAAATAATTACAATATGTGCCACACCCTCTCGGAACTGATGATACATTATCGTAAATACAATCTGTGCCGAACCATCAATGAAATGGCCATGACATAGCGTATAACCAATCTGTGCCGAACCCTCACTGAGTTGACGATATATTAAATAATTACAATATGGGCCACACCCTTTCGGAACTGATGATACATTATCGTAAATACAATCTGTGTCGAACCATCAATGATATGGCCATGACATAGCGTATAACCAATCTGTGCCGAACCCTCACTGAGTTGACGATATATTAAATAATTACAATATGTGCCATACCCTCTCGGAACTGATGATACATTATCGTAAATACAATCTGTGCCGAACAATCAATGATATGGCCATGATATAGCGTATAACCAATCTGTGCCGAACCCTCACTGAGTTGACGATATATTAAATAATTACAATATGTGACACACCCTCTCGGAACTGATGATACATTATCGTAAATACAATCTGTGCCGAACCATTAATGATATGGCCATGACATAGCGTATAACCAATATGTGCCGAACCCTCACTGAATGAGCTTTAACATTAAGCGTAAAACATCTTCACTGAACCCTCACTAAAATGGTGATGACATTAAAAACCAACTGAAGCTGTTTAATCATTTTAGTTGCAGCAATAATTTGTTGAAATTATAAAAACGGATGACTAACGATCTATTCGTAAACTCTCCTTAAGGAATACTCCCTGGGGATTCTTTAAAAAAAAACTTTAAAATAATTCAGGCTTGAGCCTAACGTGTCTCGCACACACATTTCTACTGCTATATGTTTTGACGAGAGTAATTTTGATTCATTACTAACTGAAACGTTGCAGGAAAACGTTTAAACTTTATTTACGAAACTCATCTATAGTCGCCGCTCCCTTTATTACTCGACGCACTGCCTCGCATCGCCACTGTATCTTGTCATCGCAGAGCTTAACTCCAGTTACGTAGCAGGGAGAAGAGACATCTCGACCAGCTGATTGGGATTTTAGGAAGTACTGTAGTACAAGCTTTAATCTTAGCCTTAAGTCTTTGCTTCAACTAACCTGTTTAAGAGTTGCTACAAAACAGAAACACAATGGTTTATTCATTCGGGTGTCATCAAAAGTAATAGGTTGAATAGGGGGAAGTCAATATGTAAAAAATATGACGGAAACCTATCTCACACGTTAAAAGATTTCGCTGTGTGTGTGTGCCTCCCTAAAACAAAAATTATAAAACATCCCCACTTAACAAAAAACACACACACACACGGAGAGAGAGAGATGGAGAGAGAGAAGGAGAGAGAGAGAAAGAGAAAGAGAGAGAGAGAGACAGAGAGACAGAGAGACAGAGACAGACAGACAGACAACAGACAGACAGACAGACACACACACACACACACACACACGCACAAATAGATTTGAGCTGGTTAAAATCAAGTTTTTAAACAAGGATATTGTTTTAAACAAGTTAGATTAATTTTTTTTAAATTGTTTATGAGCTTACATTTTTTTACTGTAGGGTAACCGATTAACAAAGAGTTTGCCTTCACCTAAGTGCACGTTATTCAAATACAGTAATGACTAATCCAGCCATTTTTCACACTTTGATTTAACTTTATAACTTGCGTTTGTAGTACACATGATTAAAAAATAAAATAAAACCAATCCTAACCAGCTACATTGTGGTTTTATTCTAATGTAGCTATATTGAAATGTAGTATAACATAGTGGTTTGCGTTTTAAATAATAATAGTTTTATCAAGTTTCGTGGTTTCATAGTGTATCTTTGCAACACTATTAATTTCCTCTCACGGGAGATACGTTTTATTATTTCTGCCAAATTCCTGAAACCTTGTTTTCTTACTAGATGAGCAGATAATTATTTTGTATCCCAACATCAGTGACGTGAGAGATCGATATAAAGGCCAACACGTCCGAGGAGCAACCTGCAATGTTGGTATGTTGTACAAAACTTACAAACTCAATTCAGCACAGAGTGACGTGAACTGAATGCGTGTATAGCTGCAGATGTGTGTGCCCTAAGACAATCAGGGAAGCGTCCTACAGGAAGCAATTTTCGCAAAAATACTTTACGACAGACGTCACAGTGTTCCGCGGGGGCGAAATGACGTCATTAGGAAATAGAAAACATTAAATATTTACACATACAGTAAAGCATTATGTTGAAACACTTTTTTTAAAACAACACAATGATCATTTTTTGTTGTGGAATGTTCCTCGCGTTAAATCTCTCAAGGGAAAATAAAATGCAATAATTTTGTCGAGCTAAAACGTTCAGATTATAAAAACAAATGAGTAATAAATAAATGAGTGCTCAGGGGAGAATCTTGCTCCCAGAGTGATGCCAATTAAAATCATCTCGGTTACTTTGCACGTCTGCGCATTGCTTCCGGTTTTATAGAGAAATGTCACAGTAAAAACATTAAACTACTGGACTTTTAACGTACACGCAGGTGAACTATAATTACGATATCTTACAATAAAATAAAAACCATATAATATAAAGAATTCCTAGTTAGGTCCGCTTAGAAAAAATATTTTATTTTAGTTACTATTTATTAAATAATTAGAAGTGATATAAATAATGTAACATAACCTATGCGTCAAAACAGCTGTTCTAGTACCTAACCTATAACATAAAATTAGGTATTTTATGAAATCATATTTTATGAATTATTTTAAGCCAAATGGGACGAAATAACAATATTGCATATCTTGCCCCTTTTGTGAAGAGTTTTATCCCATATAATACTAAAATTAATTACAAATTACACTTTTGACATTACTTGCGACCAGAGATTTGTTAACTAAAAGTTGTTAATTGTTAACTTACACTTGAAGAAAACGTTTTCGTCTTACGTCTTCTTCAGCCTCGTATTTTTGCCGCTAGGAATGCTGCTCGTCATGATCTAATTTACAACCAGCTCGTCATGAACAGCAACAAGATTTCGATATTTAAAATTAATTAATTAAATTTAATTATTGAAATTATATTTGAAAAACCAGTATTAACATAAAGTGTCATCCCCTACAAGGTTATACAGTGTATTTGAACTTGAGTGGATGAATAGAATGTATTTTAATAACGATAGGAAATTTAAACAAGAAATAGGCCTATATATAAGGATAGTGAAAAGTAATAGGCGGAAATGTAAAATAAATGTTTTAATCGAGGCTAAAAACTTGAGTGGAATACGTAAACTAATACAAATAAGTGCAAAGAGCGCCAAGTAATGTGGTATATTTACAAACTTACTTGACGGGTTTCTTTTTATGAATATATATTTCACTGTAGATTACGTCGGTGACTAGTGAATATAGATGCAGCTGGGGGTTCATTCTAGGTCCGAGCACGTGCAGTCCCATTCAATCTTCCTCCTACATTACCATCTTGATACGTTCCTTTTAGAAACTGACCTGCTGGAAAGAAATATAGGGTAAATAAGTACTTACAAAACATATATTTACTCTGTAATGCCTCCCCTTGATATTTCACTGCTCGGTTGGATTATTAATAGAAATACACTTCAAACATCTTATAAAATCTTATAAAACACCCGGATCCCAAACATCTTATAAAAAGGTGAAACATTTTAAAACTTTTATAAACACTTTTTTAATCAAATCTGAATACTTATAGTGATTAAACTGTAACATATTAACAATTAATAAATTGTTTATTAATAAAAAAATATTTTTCTCAAACTTTTACTTGGTTTTTTTTACTAATTTTCCATTAGAAAATTAACCCATTTCGGTAAACGTAAGTCGGATACCAAGATGAAAGTTTGTTATAAGGTCTCTGGAAATAAAAAAATTATTTCTTCAAATCTATATAAATACATATATACAAATATTAATATAATTTTTTGTGTTCAACATTATGGTAACTTTGGAACGAAACGTCCGATGATGATCAAATTTGGTAAATAGATGTAATTTGTTATTTGTAGGAATATGTATGTTAATAGGAAGAATCGATCAATCAGAAGTTGACTTTTATCCCGCCTTTTTTATTACGAAAAATATTTTCCATTTTTTAGAAAAAGTGTCAAGTATTTCTGAAATGAAAAAAATAATAAAATGGAATCTGGAGGAGCACAATATTATATAAGATTTTAAAAGTGTAATAGAAACTAATAAAATGTATAAGGAATTATAATTTTATAATAATCCTGGATTCCTGGAATAAGAGAAATCCTAGAATCTTGACAAAATGACATTTGCTATGGAATGAATTAGACCCATTCCATCCAGGCTAGGCACTTAGTTGTCAAACAGCATGTCTTGGAATTGTTTGGGACAACTAGTCTCAGATTTAATTACATTAATTAAATTAGATTTCTTCAAGTAGCCATTTTCGTCTACTAAACTTGGAGTGTAATATTGAAGTTCGATTTTTAATAGTTCTTGCAGCTCATACGTTTTTGAGTCACTATCATTATTGAAGAGTTAATAGTTGTTATAGCAATCTTTCTTTTGATTTCTGTATGTTTCACGGCCTAAAATGATGACATACTCAAAACGTAATTCTCTCAATTGAGAGTAAATTGCTTTAGTTTTCTCGATGACTCTTTCATCCTTGAACGTTTATATTTTTTCTTTCTTTTTGAATATTTAATAGCTATTTAAAAGCCTCTTCTGTAGCTACAATTCCACTTGCAAGGTTGTCGTAATGGTTAGGTTACGTGGTTCCACCGTGCAAATAAACAAACTGTTCTAAGCCATCTTGTTCATGTTCCAAAAAGGAAAGTTCATGCTGTTCGTATTGTTCTTGGAAAGATAAATGCAGAAACAAGTTTACACAACGGGTTCTAGAAGGAGATGAACTATAATGGTAAGTAATAAATTAACCTTTAAATAAACTTGGCCTAAACGTATATTGCTCTCTTATACAGTAATATTCTTCCTATACTGCTACAAAGCAAATGTTCACAAGCAGTAGTAGATACAAACGAATTATCTGAAAGCCTTTTCTTAACTTAATAAATAGTAAACAGCTTTAAAATCATACCTTATTTGAAGAAATAATGGTTTTAACCAATACTGACATTTAATGTTCTTTCTGGACGGTGGCAGTACTCAGTATTTTTCGTGTACACTGCTAAAAAAATATACTGTATTGTAAAAGTATAATCTCCTATACTTTTTATTAGTTTTTATTATAATATAAAATTCCTATATAATATTGTGTTTCTCCAGATTGCATTTTAATATTTATAAATGCCTTTCAGAAATTAATAACATTTTTGGTAAAAATTTAAAAATTCATTTTTCGTATTAAAAAAAGGCGGGCTAAAAGTCAACTTCTGATTGATCGATTCTTCCTATTATCATACATATTCTTACAAATACCAAATTACATCTATTTACCAAATTTTATCGATATCACACTTTTCGTTCCAAAGATATCATAATTTTGGACACGAAAAATTATAGTAATATTTGTATATATATGTGTGTATATGAATTTGAACATATATTTTTTAATTCCAGAGACCTTATAACAAACTTTCATCTTGGTCTCTGACTTACGTTTACCGAAATGGGTTAATTTTCCAATGGAAATTCACTAAAAAAACAAAGTAAAAGGTTTGGGAAAGATAATGTTTTACTCATTAGGTATTATAGTTAGCTATTTTTACGTAAGGACTATTATTGAAGCCCTTATTTTTGTGAGTTTAAAAACACTTATTTGGTTCTTCTATATTTTATAAGATACAAAGGTTCCAGTGTGTTCCCCCCTCTCCCCCCCCGCGGTATCTCGACCACGTGAGGGGGCGATGACATATGTTTGAAAATCACCTAAGAGTCCAGAACAATAATCTGAAATAAAACTGCGTTAAGCTTTAAGTCCATGCTCAACCCCTTTCAGATTCTGGACTATAAACTCTAAAGAGCAACATGAGACCCACCGATAACTTTTTTGCGGCCCGTCACAAACGTCTTCGCATAAATTAAAAATTATAATCTTTGTTAAAAAAATTGAGTTCAGCCAAATAGTATTACTTTACATTGGACGATTCATTTATCCTTTTATTTATATAAATATTGAGCTACATTTTGTGTCAGCAGGAATGTGTTTGCTTGGCAGATGAATCATTATACACCATAGTTTCGTAAAGACACTGAAGATTGCACGGCGTCTGTCGCGAGAGTGACCTTGACTTTAGTATGGCGTTCGGATTTTATAGGTTGTGGTCGGAACATTTCGGCCAGCAATCTCGAGAAACTAGCGGTCCACCTTCGCCATTTTATCTGCCTGCAGTGTCTGTGCGGCGTTTCAGGCCTATTACTAGTTTGAATATTGTGAAGCCATGGCTAGTTTTAGTAAGAAACCTAACTACGCGATGAGTGACGTGATTTTCAAGATCGTTCGACTGACGCTTATTTATCTGTAGAAGTTAGTAAAAAAGAAATATGTTTGGTATGGAACGAATCAGTGGCTGTGACGAAAGAATGTAACATGAAGCGGGATTACGAAACTAAACAAGCTGCAAAATTTAATTTGTTACAAGGACAAGTTCGGGTTGATCAAGTGTGCGGTTTGAAGGAAAAACTTTAAAACAGTTGAGACAGAATCCTGTGTTAAGGTAAGCTACATTATATCTAAAACAATTGCAAAGAAGTCGAAACCGACTTTTTTAGACGGAGAATTCATTAAAGGATGCATGAAATCCTTTGATGAAATTTTGTGTCCCGCCCAAAAACAGCTGTCTTTTTTAATGTTAGGCTATATGGTTAAAGATATAGATATATGACTTATGAATGACTCTTCTGTATTTAAAATTTTATTCATTCGCCCTTGAAGAAAGTCAAGATTTACCTGGTACCGCACAGTTGGCTATGTTTATTAGAGGAGTTAACAATTTCGAGATAACGTAGGAGTTGTTAAGCCTACATACAATGAATAAACCACGCAGGAAACGGATATTGTTCAAGGTGTAATAGAAGTGCTTAATAAATTCAACCTTGAGCTCAATAACATGGAAGGCATTGCCACTGAGGATTGGCGAAATTAAGGTTGCTTTGGCTCAGAAACAAAAGGGAATCCTGTTATGCAGTATGAATGTTATGATCGAAGTTGTAACTTTATCAAACTAGTTTCAAAGCTTGTTGGCAGAGAATAATTCACATTATGAAGATGTTACTTATTCTTGTCCCTGGAACGGTCCCAGGATTACTCACGGATGCCCATCTCTACTAGTCAGATCGTCGCCAAATGGCTCAACTGCCAAGGGTGGGCGTTGGCTAGTAAGTAAGTAAGTAAGTACTTATTCTTGTCCCTGGACCGGGCCCAGGGTTACTGCAGTCCCATCTTCAGGGATGCCCATCTATACTGGTCAGCGCGTCGTCAAATGGCTCAACTGCCAAGGGTGGGCGTTGGCTAGTAAGTAAGTAAGTAAGTAAGTAAGTACTTATTCTTGTCCCTGGACCGGGCCCAGGGTTACTGCAGTCCCATCTTCAGGGATGCCCATCTATACTGGTCAGCGCGTCGTCAAATGGCTCAACTGCCAAGGGTGGGCGTTGGCTAGTAAGTAAGTAAATAAGTACTTATTCTTGTCCCTGGACCGGGCCCAGGATTACTGCAGTCCCATCTTCAGGGATGCCCATCTCTACTGGTCAGCGCGTCGCCAAATGGCTCAACTGCCAAGGGTGGGTGTTGGCTAGTAAGTAAGTAAGTAAGTACCTATTCTTGTCCCTGGACCGGGCCCAGGATTACTGCAGTCCCATCTTCAGGGATGCCCATCTCTACTGGTCAGATCGTCGCCAAATGGCTCAACTGCCAAGGGTGGGCGTTGGCTAGTAAGTAAGTTAGTAAGTATTTATTTTTGTGATATTCGTCGCTTTCCCGAGGTCAAATGTTAGAGAGATAATTTGAACTATAAGACCCAATACAAATGTTTATGGAATGTAAAGGGAAACCTGTCGATGAGTTCAACGATCTTGCTTGGATAAGCGATTAAGCTTTCTGTGCAGATATTACAAAGGCCATCAATATCGTCAACCAAAATTGCAATATCCAGACCACCTCATTCATTATCGCTTCGACTGAGTTAGTCATTTGAGTGCAAGCTCGATCTGTGGCAAAAGCAATTTAGGGTCTTTGAATGAAATTATTTTGAGAAATTATCACAATGTGAGGATTAAGATATATGTTATTGCATTTGATGAATTCAAAGAAGTGTTTCAATCTCGATTTCCTGACTTTAGAAAAAGGGAAAAGTTAATTGACTTGTTTGCCCGGCCGTTCATTGTCATTGTCAGTGATGCACCAGGAACTATGAAATGGAACTCACTGACTTGCAGTCAACTCGGAGTTAAAAGAAATGTATAACTTGAGCCTAATGGAATTTTATTTCAAGTATATTGACAAGGACAATTTCCCTAATATAAGAATACACGCTTTAAAAACTATGAGCCTTTTTGGAAGTACCTATCTCTGAGAGCAGTTGTTTTCCAAAATGATCTTTGTAAAAAATAAATTCCAAAGCAGGTTAACAGGTATCCATCATCAAAACTCGCTGAAAGTGTCGACTTCGAATATTAAACCTGAAATTGACAAACTCGTTAAAAAGATTCAGTGTCAAACAGCCAATTGATAATTCAACTTTCAACATTTTGGTATGTATAAATATCCATCTTTGGACTCTAATTTCATTTTTACTTAATTTTTTTAACTCTTTTCTTTGGCCTGGTAAAATTTAAATTACTTTTAATGAACAACAAGTATGTATTGCAAATGCATTATTTCTGGTATTTTATAGACCATAATTTCCAGCAAAATGCGTAAAATAGTTATAATAGTTGAGTTATACAGTGGGCATACTTAAGTAATAAAGTACGTTACAATGCTTGTTTCAAAATACAAATTTACACATACGTCATGATTCCCAATATCCCGATAAGCCGCATAGAATACAAATAACACAACACATTTTATTAATTAAAATTATCATAGCCTCATTTTTAAAATACATTGTTTTACTTAGAAAATCAAAGTTTGTAAACAAAAGCTGTCTAGTTTATTTCGCATTTTTTTGTGCTAAACTAGAGTAAACTGTGATTTTCATTCAATAAATTTAAAAAAAAACTTCTCTGGACCGCTCATTAGGTGTGTGTAGTTAGGCAATATCCCCACACTAGTATGAACGTTTTTCTCCCATATAAAACTAAAATTAATAAATTAAATAATATTTTTAAAAATCTGTATTATCATCAAGTGTCATCCACTACAAGTTTAAAAAATGTATTTAAACTCGAGTGGATGAGTAAAATGTATTTTATGAACGACTGAAAATTTGACCAAGATATATATATATAAGGAGAGTTTGAACTAACAGAAGGAATTGAAAACAAAAGTTTTAGGTGTGGAATGCTGTACTGTGCAACTAGGAATCTGGGTAAATTGTATTTGCAAATAATTTGTTTGGCATTGATAAAACGTATTTTAAACACAAAAGAAATACCACGAATCATTGTTGCAAATCACAAACGACTAGTGCAATAAATTGGAATAATGGACGTAATAATGGAACCGTGAACGGGTAACGAAAACAAGTATTATTAGAAAACAAAATTAAAGTCAATTCCTACTTAGGTCAACAAGGAAAAAATTTATTTTTAGTCACTTTTTAGTAAATAATTACAAATAAAATAACATAACTTATGCGTTAAGGCAGCTGTTCTACCACTAACCTATAAACCAAAATTTGCTGTTTTATAAAATCATTTGATACCGCTTATTTCAAGCCCAATGTGACAAAATAAGTATATTGCATACCTTGCCCGTTTTGTGAAACGTTTTTCTCCCATATAAAACTAAAACTTAATAATTAAATATTATTTGAACAAATCTGTAATAACAAGTGTCGTCCACTACAAGTTTAAAAAATGTATTTGAACTAGAGTGGATGAGAAAAAAAGTATTTTATTAACGACTGAAAATTTGAACAAGATAATATAAGGAGAGGGTAAACTATTAGAAGGAAATGAATAAAAGGTTTTTCTTTGGAAGGCTGTACTGTACAACTAAGAATCTGGATAAATTATATTTACAAATAATTTGTTTCGCACTGATTAAATCTATTTTAAACACAACAGAAATACCACGAATCATTGTTGTAAATCACAAACGGCTAGTGCAATAAATTGAATTGTCTCTGAGTCCGGTCAGATTTGCAATAACTATGTCATTCTGATGAAGCGGCTCGCGCTAAAACAAAGCCGCGTTGGGAACCGGGGAATTGCGAAACAAGCACCATTAAGTTTATTGCAAAGCAACCCTTTGGGGAAGAAGAGTGTAGCGATTCTATAAAAGATTACTTTTCTGAAGGTTATACTTTATTGCAAAAAGGATAGATAAAAAAAAAACAATTTTTAAAAGAATCTCTATTGTAGGCGAAAGTGGTGAGTTAATAACGTGCCGTCGCCATTGTAACTCTTTACGTTAAATGGTTCTTCGCTCAATGAACAAGCTATAGGATTTGTGGCATATCAGAGTTGATGTAACGTAAATTTAACGCTTGGTTAAATAGCGGATCTCTTTCTCAGCTGATGTTTGGGTTTAGCGTTACTCGGTCTCTGAACTGCTAGGGCCTCGATATGGGCAATGAAACCATTAGTTAACGAAGGAGGGTTGTTAACCTCTAACAAGCTAAATGAATCTCCCCTTCCAATACAGCCGGCCGGGTCAATATTTTTGGGATGTTTTAGAGTAAAGGGTATAGAACAGGGCCATTGCCAAACTTTAAAGGTCCATTTACTCACTTCCTTGTAGCACAAAAACTGAAATAGCAAAAAAATTTTACAAAACCCATTGAAATACAAAATTACCTAAAAAGACTTACCGATTCCATGTCACTGTACACAATCACGCTTCTCTATATAATCCAGCTCCGCTTCGGAACTGGATCGCTACAAATAGAGATGGAACAGGGATCGTTACAAATAGAGATGGGATAGGGATTGTTACAAATAGAGACGGAACCTGGATCACTATACAGAGAGATAGAAGATAATCACTACGAATAAATATAGTAAGGATTTGGAACATTTAAAGATAGAACAGGATGCCGACAAATAGAGCTAGAACCGGATAAATACAATTAGAGGAGGAACAGAGCCGATGTATCAAAGAGATGGATAAAGGATCGTTGCAAGTAGAGATATTAAACGATATCTTAAAATTAAGGAAGAACTTCGTCCTCACAAATAAAAATAGAACAAAAACGTTACGATTACAGATAAAACGGGATAACTAGATTTGAAAATGGAAAAAGATTGCTACAAATAGTGGCAAAAAAGGGTGTAGCTACAATTAGATAAAACATGGTCCCCTCAGATAGAGATTGGACAGGGTAGTTGGAGTTAATTGTAGAACGGGATCGCTCCAAATAGAATTATGTAAGTTACCCAATAGATATCCCCAATGGATGACCGAACGTGGATCACTAGAATTACGTAAAGATCAAGAGTTTTATTCATTTAAATATAGAAAAGGATTGCTTAAATTAGAGATGGGACATGATTAAGAGATAGAACAGTGATCCCTAAAATAAGGTATAGAAAAGAATTTGTAATATTAGAAATGGAATAGGATCCCTACAGTAAGGAATGAAATAGGGATCCCTAAAAATAGAGACTGGATAGGTTTGGTATAATTAAATATAAAACAGGATCCATTTAAATAGAGCTTGAAAATATCCTTAAGACTAAAGATAGAACAGGATCTCTAGAAACGGAATTAGATTAGGATCTCTATTTATTTATGCTTTCAATTGGAGACAGAACAGGTTTGCTACACAAAGGATGGAATGAAATTGCTAAAATTATAAATATCACAGTATCATTAGGACGAGATACTGGAGTCGGAATTGCACACAGAGTTAAAAGTGGATAAGTCCGCGTAGTTGGAGATATATGCACATTGCGTTCAGTATAGATAGGAGTAGCACCTTGATTTGGAAGTGGAGAATACAACGCAAAAAGAAATGCACACGAAGATAAGAGTGGGTAACAGAGTGTGGTCGAATTTACTCACTGAGTTGGAAGTGGGCGAGCCTAGGAGGTAAGAGACTGTGACTGAGTTAAAAGAGAATAAATTGGTGTAGTCCCTCATGCACATTGAATTAGGAGTGGACAAAATGGAGTAGTCAGAGCTACATACTAATTTATAATAGAAACAAACTACGTTGCAGACTGAGATAGGAGAGGGAAAAATGTCACAGACAGAGTCGCACACTAACTTGGAAATGAACGAGAATACGTAGTAACAGAACTATATTGGGTTAAGAGTGAACGACTCTACGTAGTCGGAGAGGCACACTGAGTTAGGGGTGGAGAAAACGGAACTATCGAAGTTGCATGTTAGTTTGAAATGAACAAATTTAGGGGATCGGAGATACAGATTAATTAAGGCGTGCTCTGAACGATGCAGACGGAGTCTAGTCTGAGGTTTAAGTAAATTAGACTACGTGTAAGAGATGTACATGAGAAGTGCAGTCGGAGTCGCTGACCGAGTTGGAATTGAGAGTGACGCTGCTGAAGAAATTGTACTCTGATTTGGGAGAGGACGAAAGTATGCTGTAAGTAATGCATATTAAGTTAGGGGTGGAGATAACGATGCAATCGGAGTTGCACACTGAGTTGGAAGTGAACGAAACGATGCAGTTGTATTGCTCACTGAGTTGGAAGTGAACAAGACGACGCAGTTGCAATGCACACTGAGTTGGAAGTTAGCGAGACGATGCAGTTGTATTGCTCACTGAGTTGGAAGTGAACAGGACGACGCAGTTACAATGAACACTGAGTTGGAAATTAACGAATCGATGCAGTTGCAATGCACACTGAGTTGGAAGTTAGCGAGACGATGCAGTTGTATTGCACACTCGGTTGAAAGTGATCGAGACGACGCAGTTATATTGTCCATTGAGTTTCATAATTACCTGATTTTTGTCAAGGTTTGCGTTTTATTTTAAAAATGTCAAATTTTTTTCTTTTATTATATGTTCATTACTATTTTCAATTGTAATAATTTTATAGTCTTAGTTATATATTTACCGTGTAAATGCAAACAATTGTTTTCAGTTGGGAGAGGAGTAAGAGGGAACTGGATTTATCTGACATTTCGATGCGTATGAAATGTTGCCCTTCGCCCGAGGTCGATACTTTGGGCTCACTTCAGAGGCCTCCTTCTCCGCCCCTAACTATTTCTCGGCTGTCTCGAGCAGGCGAGTTTCTCAGAACTCTGCTCTACATTTGTCGTGTTCAAGACTGCACCAGTTAATGTTCGTATTGCGCTCGACGACAGATTTTGCCAACATTGCAGTGCAAAATAATCCTTCCCCTAGAGTTATGCTGTCACTCAACATATTTACTTTTATTTTATATTTCAAATATTATTTCGTACTCGAAGTAATCCGAAAAAGGCAAAAAGTAAATAATATAACGAGCAAGATTTTATTCGTAATAATTTCAGTGAAGTATTACCCATATATATTAAATATATAGGTTGTATATAGCAGTCATTGAAGGCAAGCATTTATACAAACCTAAAATATAACGATCTGGCTATTGTGAGCGCCAACTATACGGCTCTCATAGACATACGAGGATTCGGCTCAGTTTGTAGTCGACGATGGTAAGAGTTAACACACCGAAACACAATCCCAACTTCCGATTTTTCGGACGTGTTGAAAAATCGAGTTCGATCCCAACGTCCAAATTTTGGGACGTTCATAAAATATTGAAAAAAATATATAATATAATCAGGAAAATAATTCTTGCATATATTATACCTTTCGTAATGAACTCGTTTACAAAGCTATAGTACTTAAATGCACTGCTAGTTTGATTTAGCAACTCTGTTTTATTTTTAAATAAATAAAACCTCTAAACTCTAAAACTCAGTTGTATTTTTTAATACCCCTGAAGATGATTGCTGTGCAATTGAAATGTAAATAAGTTTTAAATAAAAGTTATTTGTAGTTTAGAGGTTTTATTTATTTAAAAATAAACATTACGCCACAGTTGCTTCATACAGTTAACTCTGTTTTAGTTCACACGCGATGACTGTAGCTGCGTCAGCTATCATTTTTGTAAGTCGTGTGTGAGTGGTCTGTTACTCACATTTTGTTGTGAAATTGATCTCTTTGTTTGGAAGTCTAGTGTTGATATTGTTTACCACAAGTTTATTATTGTTTGTAGCTGTTTCTGTTAGTATATATAAGTGTTACTGTAGATAGCATGAAAACCCTTTATTTGTGACGATAAGACAACATAAAAACATTTGATTAAAGCTAAAATAGACTTATTGGCGTTTATTCTACAACTTTATGAGTGACCTGAATAATTAATTTAATTTTTATAGATTATAAAGTGTTTTTCGCAATGTTATGCTGTGGAACTAAATGTGCACTTTTTAGTTATACACATAAATCTCCGTTGTTTGGACAAAACCCCATTTTTATGTGTAGATAGACAAGATGCTTTTATTAAGGAACAGATTTTTAATTTTATGTTCTCTATATAAAATAGAAAAAGAAAGTATTGGGGAAATATGTTTTAGTGAGTAACATTTTTCTCATAATTTTGTTGTTGCATATTCCTTATCCTTCAAGGTAAGTGTATGTTATAATAAAGTCTTGGAGAAATAAATTAAAAAAGAATCATACAAATAAAAATTTGGTGTGTGTTTTGTCACATCACTACTTTTTCAGTAATTCATGGTCAGGACCGGAAGAGATACCCATGCAAAACGTTCTGGAATTAGAAGGGTTAAAGATTACAAATTATAAAAGTAACCTCTCACTATACTTACTGTTAGCTTAACACATTAAACTAATGTCTTTAAATTTTTGATCGGTATAACACATTCAATATAAATAGTAAAGGAATATAGAGGTATTAATTTCTTATTTGAAAACAAAATATGAAAAATAAATTTTAGCAAAATGCAATATTAAGTTTCCATTTTATAGAAACAGAAAGAGCACAGTGCAAAAGACAAATGACCATGGATGCCGAGTCTGTGACATTTATTATAGCCAGATATGAGAATAAATTTCCGATAATATCAAATAATTTGCTTTTTTATATTTTCCTCGAGGTGTGTATGAGGCAAACGAATCAAAGTATATCTTACTTCTGTCCAATAAATCTTGTTACACAACCACTAAAACAACGTCGATAAATACGTAATCTAAAAGTTAAATTCAGTTTCCATTATATGAATCACTCTATCGTTATTTAAATAAATAATAAAATACGTCGACAACTTTATTTTAGGAAGACCATGTGAGCTCTGCACTAAAATCCTACTGCGTGAGAATCTTTGTAGCTTGTAGAATAGACTGGAGATAGTAAAACCTAAACACCAAAATAGAGAGCAAAGGATGAAGTCCGCACTTATTGCTGTAGTGAAACGTGTACATTAGACTAGCCCTATCATAACCCAACCACCAATTGAGAGCAAACACCACAAATTTATTCCAATAGCATAACCTGAGCAAAAGACTAGTCTACCACAACCCAAGCACCAATTGAGAGCAAAGGAAGAAGTCAGCATATATTGCAGTAGTGTACCCAGTGCAATAGACTAGTCTACCCAAACCCAAACACCAATTTAGAGCGAAGGAAGAAGTCAGCATTTATTGCAATAGTATAACCTGACCAAAAGACTAGTCTACCACAACCCAAGAACCAATTGAGAGCAAAGGGAGAAGTTAGCGTTTATTGCAGTAGTGTAACCTGTACAATAGACTAGTCCTATCATAAACCAACCGCCAATTGAGAGCAAAGGAAGAAGTTAGCATTTATTGCAGTAGTGTCACCTGTGCAATAGACTAGTCTACCACAACACAAACACCAATTTAGAGCAAAGGAAGAAGTCAGAATATATTGCAGTATTGTAAAATGTGCAATAGACCAATTTAGAGCGAAGGAAGAAGTCAGCATTTATTGCAATAGTGTAACTTGTACAACAGACTAGTCCTACCACACCCCAAGCACCAATTGAGAACATAAGAAGAAGTCAGTATTTATTGCAGTAGTGTATATGAACCTGAACAATAGACTAGTCCTACCACACTCCAAGCACCAATTGAGAACATAAGAAGAAGTCAGTATGTATTGCAGTAGTGTACCTGTACCTGTACAATAGACTAGTCCTACCACACTCCAAGCACCAATTAAGAGCATGAGAAGAAGTCAGTATGTATTGCAGTAGTGTAACCTGTAAAATAGCTAGTCCTACCACAACCCAAGCACCAATTGAGAGCAAAGGAAAAAGTCAGCATTTATTGCAGTAGTGTAACCTGAGCATTAGACTAGTCCTACCACAACCCAAGCACCGATTAAGAGCAAAGGAAGAAGTCAGAATTTATTGCAGTATTGTAACCAGTGCAATAGACTAGGCTACCACAACCCAAACACCAATTTTGAGCGAAGGAAGAAGTCAGCATTTGTTGCAATAGTGTAACTTGTACAACAGACTAGTCCTACCACACCTCCAGCACCAATTGAGAGCATAAGAAGAAGACAGTATTTATTGCAGTAGTGTAACCTGAGCATTAGACTAGTCCTACCACAACCCAAGTACCAATTGAGAGCAAAAGAAGAAGTCAGCATTTTTTGCAATAGTGTAACCTGAGCATTAGACTAGTCCTACCACACCCCAAGACCAATTGAGAGCATAAGAAGAAGTCAGTATTTATTGCAGTAGTGTAACCTGTAAAATAGCTAGTCCTACCACAACCCAATCACCAATTGAGAGCAAAGGAAGAAGTCAGCATTTATTTCAGTAGTGTAACCCGAGCATTAGACTAGTCCTACCACAACCCAAGCACCAATTGAGAGCAAAGGAAGAAGTCAGCATTTATTTCAGTAGTGTAACCTGTGCATTAGACTAGTCCTACCACAACCCAAGCACCAATTGAGAGCAAAGGAAGAAGTCAGCATTTATTTCAGTAGTGTAACCTGAGCATTAGACTAGTCCTACCTCAACCCAAGCACCAATTGAGAGCAAAGGAAGAAGTCAGCATTTATTTCAGTAGTGTAACCTGAGCATTAGACTAGTCCTACCACAACCCAAGCACCAATTGAGAGCAAAGGAAGAAGTCAGCATTTATTTCA
>JBAIZL010000001.1:378745594-378822793 GCA_036971475.1 Prosapia bicincta
ACCAAAATAAGAGTTAATAATAGTAGAACACCATACATAGAAAGAAAAATGTAAAATTGCAAGCAAATTTGCTTTCTATCTTGCCAGTTGATACTGTTATTCTGACACATGTATATACATATTTATATTAATTTTAATCTATCTACCTATAAATATATATACATATTCCCAGGATAGTTCCTGTGAGGTTTGGTTCGGATCCATCCACAAGGAGGATTGGGATGGTTTAAAAACTGATGTATGTACGTAAGTATGTATGTATCTTATGGACGCCTAAACCACTGAACAAAAGCTATTAAAATTTGGAGACATTTATTAACATATTTCCAGGATAGTTCGTATGAAATTTAGTTCAAATCAATTCACATGGCTCAGCCCAGAGGCTTAGGATGGTTCAAACACTGATATATGTATGTGAGTATGTATGTATCTTATTTAAACGCTGAACAGAAATTATTGACATTTGGAATGGTTGTTTAACACATTACCAGGATGGTTTGTGTGACGTTTGGTGCATATCCATCTACAGGGCTCCGACCGAGAGGTTTGGGATGGTTCAGTGTACAGCCTTCCATAAGTCAAATGTTAAAATGCATATCCATACTAGTGTTACTGTATAAATTAAAATAATTATAAACATAATATAAAAATAAAATACATTATAATTTTTAAAAATTGTTTACAATTACTAAATTATATGTACAATTATTGCTATCACGTATATTGATATTAAAAGTAGGATCTTTGATTATTGTCTTGCGAAATTTGAATCCACCAAAGCTGTGCAAGGGAACCAGACTAACCACAAAAAAACTGACCACTTAATCCAGGAATTAATCATAGGTGATGAGTTCAAAGGAGAGATGGTCTTAATTCCATGAATACCGATGATTTCATCAGATCTATCCATTGATTTCAAACGACTATAAACTTTGAAACTTGCATTCGCAATAACCTTAAACAAGGCACAAGGACATTCATAGACCGTTGCCGGAAAAAATTTTGAACATTCGAGTTTTTTTACGGTAATTATATGTTGGTTTTTTTTTATTGTTATAGAGCTATTGTTGTTTTTTTGTTATTTATTGCTATGTTTCTCTTATTGTTATATATTTATGGTTACATAAAAATTTTTATATATTGCTACTTTGCTTGAGTTTTGTTTGTTTTGTAATTTTTGTTTTATTTAAAATGTATTTCATTTTGTTTTATTTAAAATATTGCGTTTTGTGTTAGTTTTTGGTTGGCGATAATAACCACATTTGGGTTTTCACCAGGAAAAAACAAAAACAAAAAAAATATATAAGTTTTGTTCCTACTTGTTGGAACACCTAAAATGTGTATGTTTATACATCTAATGAAATGAAGAAAAATATTGTCTCTCCTCTAGCATTGCAGTAAATGAAATATAATTATTTAAATGTACGATTTGCTTTTCTTATTGCAAAAAGTATGGTTTCGGGAGCAGCAACGTGCGCCGGGTAACGCCAGCAACCTATATATAAAAACCGATGTATGTATGCATGTATCGTATAGACGCCGCTTTGCAGAAGCTAGTAAAATTTAGGGAAATCTTTTAACATATTCCCAGGATTGTTCGTGTGAAGTTTGGTGTTGATCCATCTGCAGGGCTCTGCCCCAGAGGCTTAGGATTGTTCCAAAACCGGTATATGTATATATTTGTGTATGTAATGTCTTATGGACGGATGTTTCAGTGTACAGTCTTCAATAAGTCTAAGGTTAAAATGTTCATCCATACTACCGTTGCTTAGTTAATTTAAAAAAATTATAAACATTTTGTAAAAATAAAAATACATAAATAAAGTTTTTAAATTGTTTGACGTTGCTAGATTCTATATATAATTATTGCCATCACACTAATTGACATTAAAAGTAGGATCGCTGATAATACTCTTGCGAAATTTGAATCCAACAAAGATGTAGAACGAAACCAGACTGAAAACAAAACTGACGTGGAATCGAGTCAGAAATCATAAGTTGCAAGTTTAAAGGAGAGATCGTTTCAATTCCACGAATACCACTCATTTCATCAGATCTACCCTTCGATTTCAAACGAGTATAATTTTCTTTGCGTCTTGCATTTGCAATAACCATAAACAAGGCACTAGAACCATCCATCATTGGCCATTGCTGGATTAATTTTGGAAGGTTCGTGCTGTTGCGTGCTCACGTATTTGGACACCTACATATTTGTATAATTCGCCTAATGGAATCACAATAAAAATGTGTCTAGCCTCTAGCATCGTAGTAAATGAAATAATTTATTTAGATGTCTGATTTGCTTTTGTTATTGGAAAATTATTTAATAATATTCCATTTTCAATAGTAAAATTATGATTTCTGGCGCTGTAACATGCGCCGAGAAACGCTAGTTATAAAATAAAAAGAATCTAACATACCTTTTTTTGACTCGATTAGGAATTGACTTTAAAACATAATCACTGTCTTGTATAATCAAACTTTGTTATAGGTTTGAAGTCTAGTTCAAAATTTCCTTTAAAATAATTTTGTCTATGTTGTTTGATTAGGAGTTTCATATTGAAAAACCAATAAATTCATGAAAATTAAAAACAAAATGAGTATATTTAATTAGTGTTTTCCAAGTACAAAGAAAGATTATGTAGCCTAACTAATAAACCATATGCATGCGTGAAAATGAACTAATGAATGTGGTATGTAGTGAAGAAGAAATATTTTTAACGCGAAATGAAAAAAAGAGATATATTTTAATTAAATATTAGAAATTATATTTTTAATGTTATTATATATATATATATATATATATATATATATATATATATATATATACATAGAGAGAGAGAGAGAGAGAGAGAGAGAGATAATTATTTTCCTGAAGATGCTGGTAATATTTTATCGGCGAAAAGCTTTGAATAAATATATTCATTAAATGTATTCTTGTTTTTAAAATATTTTAAATTTGTTAACTATATTACAAGAAAATATATCACCATATTTAATATATTATAATATATATATATATATATATATATATATATATATAGATAGATAGATAGATTCATAAATTATTACTGTATTAAAAGTT
Organism: Prosapia bicincta; assembly: GCA_036971475.1. Classification (NCBI taxonomy): domain Eukaryota; kingdom Metazoa; phylum Arthropoda; class Insecta; order Hemiptera; family Cercopidae; genus Prosapia; species Prosapia bicincta. Next base: position 378,748,680 of record JBAIZL010000001.1, read on the forward strand.
TTGTGTCATTAACAGTTCAACTGTCATAAGTGATATTAACTCTTTTTTATACTCAGCTAACATTTTTTATAATTTTTTTTTATGTGACTAAGACGATCCCTATCTTAGCAGTTTGCTTTCTGAAGACGGTTAAAAAATGTCAGCCTTGATCTTAGGAATAACACCAAATCGATATTCTAATACAGGTGGTGAATCAGGAATATTCCTGATGATGTTGGCACTGTTAGCCAACGAAAAGCTTTGAATTGTAAATTCAATAATAATTCTTGTATTTGAATTTTGACTTAGTTCTATATATATATATATATATATATATATATATATATATATATATATATATATATATATATATATATATATATATATATATTACTTGTTCATCTACTGTTAAAATTATTTTGTTTCAACTTATACCACATTTCTAGTTTATTTTCACTCATGCATATGTTATATTTATTACATAGTCTCTTGTACATTGTACATTGTAAAGCTATGTGTACTTCTTATATAGCTACAGTGAAGTTTTGTTTCACAGCTTTCATAAAGAAGTTAAACTGTTTAAACAAAACAAGTCATCGATTTTAGGAGGTTAAATATCTTTTAAATATAACATAAATGAACTCTATAAATATAATATAATCGTATAAGGGAACAGAAACTGTGTACAGAAGATAATACGATGAGGCTGATACACAGTTACTAAATGTAATGGAAACTCATGTTAAGGAAATGCCATTTGTGTCACTACATAATGACTTGAATGTTTGTTTAAATGAACCTTCATGTCTCACAGAACCGGCCTTGTTACATCCACTTTGACACACATCTGCTTTACCCTGGCTTAGTATTCCCATGATTTAAACTTCTACCTCATCTTACCTCAATTCAGAAAATACAAAAACACTCAGTATCGTACGCTTTGTGAGGAGCTTTGGCTTACATTGTGAGTCCGGCTTTTGTCGTTACATTTTTGTCGTTACACATTTTACACACTGATAATATCATTTTCGACTGATGTTTGTCGTACTTTCTCTCTCTACTTAACCTAGAGGCTTCTTTACGGGAGCATTGACTGTTCAATAGGTTTCAATTTCTCATCCTTTGAAAACGATTTCCCTGCAAATTGATTAAAACCCGACGAAGCGTTACACCCCCTTTCTCACTGCTAATTATAACTAAATGCCGCTGGGCAAACATTTTCTACCTCCGAAATGATTGGACTTTTGCATCCAACTTTTTTTAAAGCCAACTTCAAGCTAATTTGTTTTACCTCGCTTTTCCATCGAATCGCTTATTTTTGGTCTTTTGTAAACTCAAAATTTCGCTGACTTCACGTTTTGTTCTTTTCCAGCTACGGTTATCTTTTATAGTCCTCCAGACCATAGACCTAATAAGTAAGGTAAAAAGCTTGAGAATATTCAACGATTGATTGCGGTTTCGAATAGAGCGTCCGTCTACGGTAGACATAAAGTCATAAGATAGCATTGTTTCTAGGTTAAAGCTAAAGCAAATAGATATGGATGTCAGATAATTCCCAACCGATCTGTTCTCTGAGAGTCTCCATTAAAACTTTATGAGTTTTTCAGACACTGATAATATTATTTATTCTTTTAAACAACTGTGGAACATGACTTAACTATACAATAAATTGAAAACCAATAACCATAATAAAATAAATAACAAAATAGTATCTTAAAACAGAATTTAGAAGGTTTATTACCAACTAGACTGACAAGACTAGACTAGACCAAAGTATATCTTAATATGTTTTCTAGATTATATTTTTCAATTTCTTCTGTTAGTTCACGCTCTACTTATACATATCTTCCCGGGAGTATTCAGTCGGAGGGGTCGTATTGGTTGGAGATGTAGGGGGTAGTTCTATGGGGGTGAAAGTGGAAGAATCTGAGTGGAAAATCCCCAAAGCTAAAACTGTCGCTCGGGTATATTGAAGGTACTGAGGATAATCCATATGACTATTCACTCCTTCATTTCTCCCTTCTTGCGCTTCAAAATAGTTTAGCTCACAAAGAAACCCAGAAGTTTAAAATCTCCCGGAAATTGTCAATGGGGGGGGGTGTTAAGTTGAGAAATTTCATCTTGGAATCATAATTGTTTGGAGATGTAGGGGGTAGTTCTATGGGGGTGACAAGGAATTAATAGGGATACAAAATCCCCGAAACCATAAAATCCCATAAAATTGTTTCTTGTAGTTATAGAAGGTGCTGAAATAAATCCATTCGACTGCTCGTTTTTTTCTTCTTCTCCCTTTTTGCGCTCCAAAATAGTTTAGCTCACAAAGAAACCCAGAAGTTTAAAATCTCCCGGAAATTGTCAATGGGGGGGGGGGTGTTAAGTTGAGAAATTTCATCTTGGAATCATAATTGTTTGGAGATGTAGGGGGTAGTTCTATGGGGGTGACAAGGAATTAATAGGGATACAAAATCCCCGAAACCATAAAATCCCATAAAATTGTTTCTTGTAGTTATAGAAGGTGCTGAAATAAATCCATTCGACTGCTCGTTTTTTTCTTCTTCTCCCTTTTTGCGCTCCAAAATAGTTTAGCTCACAAAGAAATCCAGAAGTTAAAATTCTCCCGGAAATTGTCAATCGGGGGGGGGGGGGTCAAGTTGAGAAATTCTATCTTGGAATCATAATTGTTTAGAGATGAACAGGGGTAGTTCTATGGGGGTGACAAGGGATAAATAGAGATAAGAAATCCCCGAAACCAAAACACCCTCTAAAATTGTCGCTCGGAATTATTGAAAGTACTGGGTCTAATCTATTAGACTGTTCCCTCCTTCTTTCCACTTCTCCCTTCCTACGCTCACAAATACTTTTGCTAACATTCTTCAATATTTTCAAAGATTGCGACAATCAAATAAATTTAATAAGAAGCAAAGAAGAAAGGTTCGTTACAGAATGCTTTTCATCTTGCATCAAGGCGTCAAATTGCCCCTTTTGTTGCCCGCAACAGCGTTACAACATCAATTAAATCCGACTTTAATTAAATTACTTTAAAACGTCTCTTTACTACCAGACACTGTTTATGAACCCTTTGCCAAAGCAAATAGTTTTCAGGAAAACAAAAGGACTTCATTCATTAATTTCCTATTCATCTTGGAGCTGCTGATAGATTCGAATACTGCAAAAATAATCGTAATGTTGAATTTTGCTGTCGATGTAAGAATATAGACAAAATATTAAAATATTGTTTTGGCTGCCCACATAATAAAGGTCTTACAAATAAAAATAACCTCCCATTACAATGACCAGGAAACTTTATAAATCAGGATTTATTAAGTCCAACTATTAGTTCCCACGCTCTCTATATACATTTATATATTTTGTTCAAACGTTCAATAGGTAATTATTTACTTTTAATTCACTCAAGTTCAAATACATTTTTTTTACCTACAGTGAATGACAGTATATATTAATACAGTTTTTTCATATATTATTTCATTATTAATATTTAATAATGAATAAATTTTAGATCAATATGGGAGGAAAACTTTTCACAAAAGGTCAAGTTAATAGTTATTTGGCTCAAAATAAGACATGTTTGTCAACATGATGTTATAAAACAACTGATTTTATGTTATAAAACTGTCTTAAAGTATATGTTATGTTACTCTATTCATAAATGCAATGAGTTAATAAAAAGAATATTGCATACAATTTGTCTTTGTTGAAATAAGTAGGAATTGATTTTTTTAAAAATTAATTTGTATTACTTGTTTTTATGGTAAATCTATGACGTGAGTGAATTGTCTTAGAGTCATTCGCTACACCATTAAAACCTAAAAGATTACAATTATTGAGTTCTGCAGACACCGCTACTATCAATTATTATTTGGAGTAACTAAAGACAATATTTATTCAAAAGATTCGCTATAAATCAATACTTGCTGTACATTTCAGACACAAGGTAGCATTATCATGAGTACTTTTAAATATCGTAACCTTTCTACCACTATATATATATATATATATATATATATATATATATATATATATATATATATATATATATTTAAATATCGCAATATGTATTCTTGTGTAGTAATAAAGAACTAAGTCAAAATACAAATACAAGAATTATAATTGAATTTGCAATTCAAAGCTTTTCGTTGGCTAACAGTACTAACATCATCAGGAATATTATATATATATATATATATATATATATATATATATATATATATATATATATATATATGTATATGTATGTATATATATATATATATATAAATTTCGCAATATGTATTCTTGTGTATTAATAAAGAACATAAGTCAAAATACAAATACAAGATTTATAAATACATTGAATAGTAAATTCAATTATAATTTATTGTATTTGTATTTTGACTTATGTTCTTTATATATATATATATGTGTGTGTGTGTGTGTTGATACGTATTCCTTCACGGATGGAAAAATATGATGAATAGTTACTATCTGGAGTACATCCGTTTATTCTGCAGTCCATAAATTCACAGTTCCGACGTTTCGCTAGACTCTCATCCAGCATTGACGAGGAGAACCCAACATCAGTAGAAGAGCGAGTGAACTGTTGTTGGGTTCACCTCGTCAATGCTGGATGAGATTCTAGCGAAACGTCGGAACTGTAAATTTATGGACTGCAGAATGAACGGATGTACTCCAGATAGTAACTATTCATCATATATATATATATATATATATATATATATATATATATATATATATATATATCTGAAATAATAAATTGTAGTGAATTATTCTGCTGAATAATTTGGGTTCTCATATTTTGTTTATAGTTAAAGAACAATATAAAGTGAGAAAAACTAAAATTAAAAGAAATAATTTTAAATAATTAAAACTTCTTAACTCAAAAACCTTTTATTTAAATCCTTATGCAAATATTGATTGCAAAGGAATCAACTTTAAAGGAATTTATTACAAGAATAATCACAGTTAACTTGTAACAGGTATTCGTTGTAATAATTTTCTCTGAAGATGATTGGTGTGCATAAGGATTTAATAAAGCGTTTATTAGTTTAAAAATCAATAATGTGATCACTTATTTATTTAAAATAAAAAATCTACCACAGTTGCTTCAAGCTGTTATAAGAAATAGATTCACTAAAATGTTACGAAATCATGTTTAATTCTGTTATGTACCAACATTATATTCTATCATACATGTACGGTAAAGGTTTACTTTTTTATAAATATTGTTAAAAGGTTACTTTGTTTAAGAATGAATAATATTATTCGATTAACCTTCTATTTTATATAATTATAGCAAAGGATGTCCATTTATCGCCTAAGGTTAATGCTGGTTATTTTACACAGACGTTCGTATCTAAATGAATCAACAACTCATAGATTGGAATTGCTAGGGACGTCATAAGTAATATACGTAATCTTAAAACTATATGCGGTTTCCTAAGCGACTTTGCACACTAATAGAAGAGACCGTGGCGTATATTACACGTTTCCGGGGGTTCCCAACAACTTGGATGGACCTACCCCTCGAAACAGGTATTATTACTTTTTGATATTAGGTAAAAGGCTTTCAAGAAGTAATAAGGTATTAAAAACAGGCTCTAATTTATCATTTTCGCAACTCAAATAATAGAAAAAAAATTTTGAGTATATTATTTCGTTAAAAATTTTTATTTTTCTTTAAAGTGGTTTGGTCACGAATATATACCATTTAAGAACTTTTATTTACCATACATGCGACCATCGATAAACGAGGACAAGTACTATGAAGTCTTTCACGTACACTTTACACACTTATTTATTAACAGCCCTTAGTTTATGGTCTACACGTTTCGAATACAAACTATTTTATAATATTTAAATTTCTTTACGAAAGTTCGAAGTTTGTATAGAACTTGCTACTTTGTATAAAAGTGTATGTAGGTTTATTGAAAAAATATTGTAAAGTAAAAGTTTCTATAAAACCCCAGAGGGTTTTTATTACCTTCTGGGTACGGCTCACACAAAAACCCTCTTCGATGCAGCTTTGCCTTACATTTTTCTTTCAGTTTGGAAACGCTTTGGTAAACATAATTGTTCATCTGTGGTTTAGGTAAGATTTCATTTTTAAAAATTATAGTTACATTATTAAATTTTTAGATATTGAAAAAAAATACACAAAATAGTGTTGTGGTTTTAAAGTGATAACTTCTGTAGCCAAGCCTAAAGAAAGTTATTGGATAGAGATAAACATACAACTTTGCGTCAGTATAATTTCCGTCAGTTCAAAGTGAATCTTCTCAAACTGTATAAGTGATAACATATGATTTCATACAACAGCTGATTTTATGTAATAGGTTATGTTGTATGACTGTTACGTTGTAGAATGCTCTTTTACACGTAGATTATGTTACATTATTTATTGAACATTCTTAAGGAGATGGGTATTAATAAATATGTTTGATCAGTTAATAAATATATTAATTTCTTTACATTTTGATAAATCTCAAAATAAATAATTAAATAATACGATAATAAGTTACGTTTTTAATCTTATTAAATTCCTCCTATTAGTTCACACTCTCCTTATATATATCTTGTACAAATTTTCAATCGTTAATAAAATACTTTTTAATTAATCCAATCACTCTTTTTAAAATCTATAGTGAATGACAATTGTTGTTAATATAGTTTTTTTTCAAATATGTATACATTAAATACAATTTAAAAATTTGATGTCCCGGTCGAATTCGAACTGTATATCGAGAGGTTTGAAAATCAGCACTTTTAGCACTGAGCTAACTTTCCCATAGCTAGGAATCAATTATTGAAATAAGTATATGAAATTATAAGAAAAAGGTTCTTTACAATAGTGAGGCATTACACGAGGTGGCTAGAACGTTACCACCACCAGCTTCTTAAATAGAATGGAAAATAGCAAATAAATAGTAACAAACTAAAATCATAGTCCAACAAAATATATTGTAAAAAGAGGAAAATGGAAAATTATCAAGGAAATTCGCTTTATATTTTGTCACTTGATATTGTGATTCTGTTATGTATATATATATATATATATATATATATATATATATATATATATATATATATATATATATAACAACAAAGGTTATTCAAATACAAGAATATTTATTAATTTATATTATATTCAAAGCTTTTCATTGGTAAACAATACCAACCTCATCAGGAATGAAAAACATCATTTTCCACTCCTGATGATGTTGGTACTGTTTACCAACGAAAAGCTTTGAATATAAATTAATAAATATTCTTGTATTTGAATAACCTATGTTGTTTTAGATTATTAAACACGAAATCATATTATTTATATATATATATATATATTTATATATATATATATATATATTGTAATTATAAAATAAAAAGTAGCTTTCTTTGTCGACCTCAGTAGGAATTGACTTTTTTTTATAACACTTGCTTTTGAAATGAAACCATTCTTAGGCGCGTATAATACTTTTTAGAACTCATTTCAAATGAATTTGTAAAGCAAATTTATATTCAGTAAACATAAGTAATTATGTTTTTTCAATAATAAAATATATAAATAATAAGATATACAATTTGAATGAAGGAATATAAAAATTCATATGTTTCATGATTTTCCTTGCCAGTGTTATAAAACTATTGCCTCTAATTTGTTATTTCAAATTTTGGAATTAAATTTAAAAATTATGTAATATTGTTTCTTACATCATAACAAATGCTTTTCTCAATTGAACATTGCTCTTTGCGTGGCTGTAAAGGTTTTAATTTCTGTCAGGGCGAGTGCCAAAAGCAAAGTTTATTTAACTGGTTTTCTACTTATAAACTCGTCATAAACTCGTTCTCCGTAAACGTTATCTTGATCAGGATTAAAAAGAAGTCTTCTGGAAGTGTTACCTTCCCTTCACTGGGTTCCTTATGGTTTTAATTTCTGTCAGGGCGAGTGCCAAAAGCAAAGTTTATTTAACTGGTTTTCTACTTATAAACTCGTCATAAACTCGTTTTCCGTAAACGTTATCTTGATCAGGATTAAAAAGAAGTCTTCTGGAAGTGTTACCTTCCCTTCACTGGGTTTCTTATGGTTTTAGTTTCTGTCAGGGCGAGTGCCAAAAGCAAAGTTTATTTAACTGGTTTTCTACTTATAAACTCGTCATAAACTCGTTTTCCGTAAACGTTATCTTGATCAGGATTAAAAAGAAGTATTCTGGAAGTGTTACCTTCCCTTCACTGGGTTCCTTATGGTTTTAATTTCTGTCAGGGCGAGTGCCAAAAGCAAAGTTTATTTAACTGGTTTTCTACTTATAAACTCGTCATAAACTCGTTCTCCGTAAACGTTATCTTGATCAGGATTAAAAAGAAGTCTTCTGGAAGTGTTACCTTCCCTTCACTGGGTTCCTTATGGTTTTAATTTCTGTCAGGGCGAGTGCCAAAAGCAAAGTTTATTTAACTGGTTTTCTACTTATAAACTCGTCATAAACTCGTTCTCCGTAAACGTTATCTTGATCAGGATTAAAAAGAAGTCTTCTGGAAGTGTTACCTTCCCATCACTGGGTTCTTTATGGTTTTAATTTCTGTTAGGGCGAGTGCCAAAAGCAAAGTTTATTTAACTGGTTTTCTACTTATAAACTCGTCATAAACTCGTTCTCCGTAAACGTTATCTTGATCAGGATTAAAAAGAAGTCTTCTGGAAGTGTTACCTTCCCTTCACTGGGTTCCTTATGGTTTTAATTTCTGTCAGGGCGAGTGCCAAAAGCAAAGTTTATTTAACTGGTTTTCTACTTATAAACTCGTCATAAACTCGTTCTCCGTAAACGTTATCTTGATCAGGATTAAAAAGAAGTCTTCTGGAAGTGTTACCTTCCCTTCACTGGGTTCCTTATGGTTTTAATTTCTGTCAGGGCGAGTGCCAAAAGCAAAGTTTATTTAACTGGTTTTCTACTTATAAACTCGTCATAAACTCGTTCTCCGTAAACGTTATCTTGATCAGGATTAAAAAGAAGTCTTCTGGAAGTGTTACCTTCCCTTCACTGGGTTCCTTATGGTTTTAATTTCTGTCAGGGCGAGTGCCAAAAGCAAAGTTTATTTAACTGGTTTTCTACTTATAAACTCGTCATAAACTCGTTCTCCGTAAACGTTATCTTGATCAGGATTAAAAAGAAGTCTTCTGGAAGTGTTACCTTCCCTTCACTGGGTTCTTTATGGTTTTAATTTCTGTCAGGGCGAGTGCCAAAAGCAAAGTTTATTTAACTGGTTTTCTACTTATAAACTCGTCATAAACTCGTTCTCCGTAAACGTTATCTTGATCAGGATTAAAAAGAAGTCTTCTGGAAGTGTTACCTTCCCTTCACTGGGTTCCTTATGGTTTTAATTTCTGTCAGGGCGAGTGCCAAAAGCAAAGTTTATTTAACTGGTTTTCTACTTATAAACTCGTCATAAACTCGTTCTCCGTAAACGTTATCTTGATCAGGATTAAAAAGAAGTCTTCTGGAAGTGTTACCTTCCCTTCACTGGGTTCCTTATGGTTTTAATTTCTGTCAGGGCGAGTGCCAAAAGCAAAGTTTATTTAACTGGTTTTCTACTTATAAACTCGTCATAAACTCGTTCTCCGTAAACGTTATCTTGATCAGGATTAAAAAGAAGTCTTCTGGAAGTGTTACCTTCCCTTCACTGGGTTCCTTATGGTTTTAATTTCTGTCAGGGCGAGTGCCAAAAGCAAAGTTTATTTAACTGGTTTTCTACTTATAAACTCGTCATAAACTCGTTCTCCGTAAACGTTATCTTGATCAGGATTAAAAAGAAGTCTTCTGGAAGTGTTACCTTCCCTTCACTGGGTTCCTTATGGTTTTAATTTCTGTCAGGGCGAGTGCCAAAAGCAAAGTTTATTTAACTGGTTTTCTACTTATAAACTCGTCATAAACTCGTTCTCCGTAAACGTTATCTTGATCAGGATTAAAAAGACGTCTTCTGGAAGTGTTACCTTCCCTTCACTGGGTTCCTTATGGTTTTAATTTCTGTCAGGGCGAGTGCTAAAAGCAAAGTTTATTTAACTGGTTTTCTACTTATAAACTCGTCATAAACTCGTTCTCCGTAAACGTTATCTTGATCAGGATTAAAAAGAAGTCTTCTGGAAGTGTTACCTTCCCTTCACTGGGTTCCTTATGGTTTTAATTTCTGTCAGGGCGAGTGCCAAAAGCAAAGTTTATTTAACTGGTTTTCTACTTATAAACTCGTCATAAACTCGTTTTCCGTAAACGTTATCTTGATCAGGATTAAAAAGAAGTCTTCTGGAAGTGTTACCTTCCCTTCACTGGGTTCCTTGTGGTTTTAATTTCTGTCAGGGCGAGTGAAAAAACCAAAGTTTATTTAACTGGTTTTCTACTTATAAACTCGTCATAAACTCGTTCTCCGTAAACGTTATCTTGATCAGGATTAAAAAGAAGTCTTCTGCAAGTGTTACCTTCCCTTCACTTGGTTCCTTATGGTTTTAATTTCTGTCAGGGCGAGTGCCAAAAGCAAAGTTTATTTAACTGGTTTTCTACTTATAAACTCGTCATAAACTCGTTCTCCGTAAACGTTATCTTGATCAGGATTAAAAAGAAGTCTTCTGGAAGTGTTACCTTCCCTTCACTGGGTTCCTTATGGTTTTAATTTCTGTCAGGGCGAGTGCCAAAAGCAAAGTTTATTTAACTGGTTTTCTACTTATAAACTCGTCATAAACTCGTTCTCCGTAAACGTTATCTTGATCAGGATTAAAAAGAAGTCTTCTGGAAGTGTTACCTTCCCTTCACTGGGTTCCTTATGGTTTTAATTTCTGTCAGGGCGAGTGCCAAAAGCAAAGTTTATTTAACTGGTTTTCTACTTATAAACTCGTCATAAACTCGTTCTCCGTAAACGTTATCTTGATCAGGATTAAAAAGAAGTATTCTGGAAGTGTTACCTTCCCTTCACTGGGTTCTTTATGGTTTTAATTTCTGTCAGGGCGAGTGCCAAAAGCAAAGTTTATTTAACTGGTTTTCTACTTATAAACTCGTCATAAACTCGTTCTCCGTAAACGTTATCTTGATCAGGATTAAAAAGAAGTCTTCTGGAAGTGTTACCTTCCCTTCACTGGGTTCCTTATGGTTTTAATTTCTGTCAGGGCGAGTGCCAAAAGCAAAGTTTATTTAACTGGTTTTCTACTTATAAACTCGTCATAAACTCGTTCTCCGTAAACGTTATCTTGATCAGGATTAAAAAGAAGTCTTCTGGAAGTGTTACCTTCCCTTCACTGGGTTCCTTATGGTTTTAATTTCTGTCAGGGCGAGTGCCAAAAGCAAAGTTTATTTAACTGGTTTTCTACTTATAAACTCGTCATAAACTCGTTCTCCGTAAACGTTATCTTGATCAGGATTAAAAAGAAGTCTTCTGGAAGTGTTACCCTCCCTTCACTGGGTTCCTTATGGTTTTAATTTACCTATAATTAATTAAAGAGATTGATTTAATTACTCACTTCGGGGTTAAACTTGGGGTTAGGCTTGAGCTACTAGCTGGAACAAAGTAGCGATATCACTGCACACTCTGTACAACACGAGTCACGGCTGGCTGAAGTGTGCTGCGCATTCTTCAATGAACATTACTAATCCTCTGTTCGTACTTAAATCCGATTGATGTTGTTCGGCGCAATGTATGGATATGACGGTTCCGTTTTTTCCAAGTCTCCTTTCCTGCGCTCATAAAGAAACGCAGACACTAAAGTTCTTCCGTCAAATTTTCAATCGGGGGGGGGGGGGGAGGGGGTTTTTAGGATGAGAATTAGGGTGGAAAATCCCAGAAGCCAAAAGATCTTCCAAAACATTTGCCCACGGATATTGAAGGTGCCGAGTTTAGTCCCCTCCTTTTTCCACTTCTCCCTTCCTGCTCTCAAAAAAAAACCCCAGAAGCTAAAAAATGATCAATCGATTACAAAGGGAAGGGATAGAGCGAGAGGTTCCAGCATGGAAACATAATGGTTGGGGATGTAGGGGGTAGTTCTATGGGGGCAAGGGGTGAATTAGGGTAAAAAATTCCAAGAAGCTAAAACAAACCTACAAATGGTTCTCAGGGATATTGAAGGTGCTGAGTCTAATTAATTAAACTGTACCCTCCTTTTTTTCTTCTTCTTCCTTCCTGGGCAAACAAATAATTTTGCTCACGTAGATATCCATAAAGTAAAAATGTCCCTCTAATTTGTAATCGGGGAGTGGGGTTTAGGATGAGAAGTTCTACAATGGAATCATGAATGTTTTGGATTTACGGGGGTAGTTCTATGGAGGGGGTGATAAGGGGTTATGCTTGGGAAAAATTCCTCCAAAATTGTTGCTCAGAGTTATTGAAGGTGCTGAAACAAATCTATTCGACTGTTCCCTCCTTCTTTCCACTTCTCCCTTCCTACGCTCACAAATACTTTCGCTAACATTCTTCAATATTTTCAAAGATAGGGACAATCAAATAAATTTAATAAGAAGCAAAGAAGAAAGGTTCGTTACAGAATGCTTTTCATCTTACAACAAGCGTTCAATTTACCCCTTTTGTTGCCCGCAACAGCGTTACAACATCAATTAAATCCTACTTTAATTAAATTACTTTAAAACGTCTCCTTACTACCAGACACTGTTTATGATCCCTTTGGCAAAGCAAATAGTTTTCAGGAAAACAAAAGGACTTCATTCATTAATTTCCTATTCATCTTGGAGCTGCTGATAGGTTCGAATACTGCAAAAATAATCGCATTGTTGAATGTTGCTGTCAATGTAAGAACATAGACAAAATATTAAATCATCGTTTTAATGCCTTAAAAAATAAAAGTTTTTAATAAAAATGAAAATATCCTCAGATCCCAATAGTCACGATACGTCAGAAATCAAAGTTTACGGAGCTCCTACTAATAGTTCTCACTCTTTCTATATACATTTATATATCTTTTCCAATTTTTATTCGTTAATAAAATACTTTTTATTCATGACTCAAGTTCATGTACATTTTCATAGTTCTAGTGAATTACATTAGAAAATAATACAGTTTTTTAAAATATTAATTAATTAATGTTATAGGTTATCTGGTAGGGCAGCTGTTTTAACGCATATGTTATGTTACTCTATTTATATTAATTGTAGTTATTTAAGAAAAAGTACTAATAATAAAAAATTTTATATATATATATATATATATATATATATATATATATATATTTAATGAATTAAAAATATTTCAAAAACAAGAATACTTTTAATGAATATAACTGAATATTCTTGTTTTTGAAATATTTTTAATTTATTAACTATATTACAAGAAAACATATCACCATATTTAATATATATATATATATATATATATATATATATACCTGTGTGTGTGTGTATGTGTGTGTGTGTGTGTGTGTGTGTGTGTGTGTGTGTGTGTGTGTGTGTGTGTGTGTGTGTGTGTGTGTGTGTGTGTGTGTGTGTGTGTGTGTGTGTGTGTGTGTGTATGTGTGTGTGTGTGTGTGTATTCCTTGTTTATAATAATGTGCAGGTATGTGTTACAGGAAAGGTCACTTCTATCATTTGTTCGGTGAACCAATAACCTGCACTAAGATGAGGATCTATTCAAAATAGGTTCGGTTACGTTACGAAACTATGTTTTGTTTTTTGTTGTTGTTTTTTTAGTGATTACTTCTTTTGACGCGCCTTGATTGGAGAAAACATTCGAGTTGGCGTCAAACTAAATTCGTCACGCTCCAACACATCTATATAGCTTGTGGTAACATATGAGATTTCATACAACAATTGATTTAATGCTAAGTAACCTTGTTAAGTAAGATATCCCTGACGCTGTATTCCTTTTCAATAAGACATATATGAGAGTTTCAAACATTGAAAAAAAGTTAACTACCATATTTTCAAGTTTGTTTTAGTTCCTAAAACATGATTTAGCTTACATTATATATTGAGGATTAGAGGGTTTTCAAATTGTTAAACCACATTCCACTTTCAGCTTTAGTTCTTTAAAGAAAATAGTTAAATATACAGTACATTAATTTTGTAAATTATTTTCATAAAAAGGCTCTTCTAGTGTATTACCCTAAATACATTCCATTTTTGTGATACACAATTATTAAACCACATGTTATTAATAATTCTTATTTTGTACGCTATTACCCCAAGACAAGTACGAAATTGGTCCGAGAAGCCGCACTGAGTAGTGTATACGTAATTGTTAATATTAACTAAGTTGTAATTGTGGAAAAAATTGAAAAAATATATTTTCTATAATACGTTTTATTTACTATCGAGTAAATATTTCGCTGTGAAATATTCAAAAATTAGGGAGATAGGTCAACCTTTGCCTTAGGTTTACGGCATTTCCTCGATCTCTCCTATGCTAAAACGTACGAAACGTACGCTAAAATCGTAAAAGTGCATGGCGATAGTGGTCTAGTCGTTCGTGCCCAGGTGTTTCGATGGCATATTGAGCTTAATGTGGAACGTGAAAGCGAAGGTGAAGGTGGTGATCATCTACCCTAGATAGGAGTGGAATCGTCCACAAAGAATTTGTTCCACCGGGACAAACCGTTAATCACGTCTACTATCACAAAGTACTCAAAAGATTGTGGAAACGGGTCAACAGTGTGCGCCCAACAACTGGATCCTTCATCACGACAACTCACCGTGCCACACCAGCCTCACCGTGTCGCAGTTTATGACCTCTAAAAGGATTGCCGTGCTGCAACAGCCGCCTTATTCGTCCGATATGTCATCCTGTGACTTTTTTGTTTCCTAGAACAAAATAGGTGATCAAAGGAACCCATTTCCAGTCGACTGCGGACATCCAAGTGGCTATTACGAGAGTTTGAACACTCGAGACTTCGCGGACATTCCAGTCGAAGCGTTCCAGAAATGTTACGAAGAGTGGAAAACGCGCTGGAATCGTTGTATAGCTGCCCTAGAGGACTACTTTAAAGGGGATGGGAGCGTTGTAGAATAATTTTTAAATAAACGGTTTTTATGGATTCAGTCTCATTACTTAATTGTCACACTTCGAATATATATGGTTACATTATTTGTAATTATGAAATACAGAGAAACTAAAATAAAAGTTTTCTTTGTTGATTTCAGTGGGAATTGATTTTAAAAAAAATTTTATATCATTTGTGTTCATTGAATTCCTTCTATTAATTTACACTCTCCCTATATATACCTTGTACAAATTCGCAATTGTTAATGAAATACTTTTTATTCATCCACTCAAATTCAAATACACTTTTTTAAACTTCAAGTAGATGGCACTTGAACTGGTAATACAGTTTTTTGAAGTAATAGTAAATTAATTAAATTAATTACTGAGCTAATTTTAGTTTTATATGGGAGAAACATTTTTTCACAAAATGGCCATGGTATGACATATTGTTATTTTGACCACTTTGGTTTAAAATAAGTGATAACATATGATTTCATAAAACACCTGATTTAATGTTATAGGTTATGTGGTAGAACCGCTGTTTCGATCATGAGTATGTTACTGTATTCATATTAACTGTATTTATTCAATTAAAAGTACCTCAAATAAAATTTCTCTTTGTTGGCCTAGGTAGGAATTGAATTTAAAACAATTTAGCCTCCTAATAATTCAGTAGATTCTTCTCTCTTATAATGCGTCTGTATCCGTTCACTCTTATATTTATTTCGTTCTCTCTATTTCATGAGACAAGATTCGCTACTCACATACAGAACTGTTTATAAGAAATCCAACCTCATTTAAACCTTAATCAGCCTCTTCTTTATTACTGCCAGTAGTTTCTTCTCTCTTTTCATATAGCTCTATCTCTTCGCCCATGTATTTAGTTCGTTCTCTATTTCATGAGATAACATTCGCTACTCACATACAGAACTGTCTATAATAAATCCAACCTCATTTAAACCTTAATTAGCCTTTTCTTTATTACTGCCAGTAGTTCCTTCTCTCTTTTCATATAGCTCTATCTCTTCGCCCATGTATTTAGTTCGTTCTCTATTTCATGAGATAACATTCGCTACTCACATACAGAACTGTCTATAAGAAATCCAACCTCATTTAAACCTTAATCAGCCTCTTCTTTTTTACTTCCAGTAGTTTCTTCTCTCTTTTCATATAGCTCTATCTCTTCGCCCATGTATTTAGTTCGTTCTCTATTTCATGAGATAACATTCGCTACTCACATACAGAACTGTCTATAATAAATCCAACCTCATTTAAACCTTATTTAGCCTCTTCTTTATTACTGCCAGTAGTTCCTTCTCTCTTTTCATATAGCTCTATCTCTTCGCCCATGTATTTAGTTCGTTCTCTATTTCATGAGATAACATTCGCTACTCACATACAGAACTGTCTATAATAAATCCAACCTCATTTAAACCTTAATTAGCCTTTTCTTTATTACTGCCAGTAGTTCCTTCTCTCTTTTCATATAGCTCTATCTCTTCGCCCATGTATTTAGTTCGTTCTCTATTTCATGAGATAACATTCGCTACTCACATACAGAACTGTCTATAATAAATCCAACCTCATTTAAACCTTAATTAGCCTTTTCTTTTTTACTTCCAGTAGTTTTTTCTCTCTTTTCATATAGCTCTATCTCTTCGTCCATGAATTTAATTCGTTCTCTCTATTTCATGAGATAAGATTCGCTACTCACATACAGTACTGTTTATAGGAAATCCAACCTCATTTAAACCTTATTTAGCCTCTTCTTTATTACTTCCAGTAATGTATTCTCTCTTTTCATACAGCTCTATCTCTTCGCCCCTGTATTTAATTCGTTCTCTCTATTTAATGTGATAACATTCGCTACTTACATACAGAACTGTTGGTGGCAAATCGAACCTCTGTTAATGTTTATTTAGCCTCTTCTTTACAACTTCCATTAGTTTCTCCTCTCTTTTCATACAGCTCTATCTCTTCGCCCCTGTATTTAATTCGTTCTCTCTATTTAATGTGATAACATTCGCTACTTACATACAGAACTGTTGGTGGCAAATCGAACCTCTGTTAATGTTTATTTAGCCTCTTCTTTACAACTTCCATTAGTTTCTCCTCTCTTTTCATATAGCTCTATCTCTTCGCCCCTGTATTTAATTCGTTCTCTCTATTTCATGAGACAAGATTCGCTACTCACATACAGAGCCAGGCGCGACGCTAAGTGTTGCTGACAAATGGAGACTTGTTAGATGGAGAGAGAGAGAGTGTTCGATTTATCTTAATACCGAGACACATAGGCTACTTACGCTGATAGTGATTTATCGCCAGTCCTCGGCTCACCTCTCCGAACGTAAAGGTTTACTCTAGTGTTCGCTTCAGCAATGTTTAAATTAAATTATCGGCCATTCTCGACCAATCGTTTGAAAGGTTTCCGATAAACAATACTTTGTAACATTTAAACATTGTTTTGAAACGTCCTTAATAAAATTGAGTTTGTTTTTGAAAACAGTTTTCAGGATTAAATTTTAGCTTATTCCTATATTCAGTATGCCCAATGCGTGGACCTAATTGGTAGAAATAATTTATTTCAGTCAATAGTTGAGCATAAAGGACTTGATAAATGTATAAAACTATTTTATATAACATATATTTAATGTTGTGTTATTTTATATGTAATATATATATATGTGTGTGTAGTGCAAGCGTTTGCTCTTGCGCGCGCGTGTGTGTGCGTGTATGTATGCATGTACATAAACAGTATGTATGTATATATGTATACAGCACTGTGTATGTATGTATATGTATGTGTATGCTGTTTTTTCAACCCCGGGTCTGGGCCACCCAAACCCGCCCAGCCCACGTGACAGTCATCCTCCAACGAACATCCCCATGTGGTTAGTACCCCTAACGCTCGTAAAGGATTCTGATTGATTGTCTATGTACTAAGCTATTAAGCTCTTTCCATGAAAAATTGGGATATAATGAAATGAAACAGTACGATAAGGGTCGTGCTAGAGTGGGATGAGAACACCTGCCAAGAAAGAAACCCTGCCATGAACAATCCCGCGATAGATCATTCAGGACCTTTGGGGTCTATGTTGACCTTATTCTATGCAATAAATAGAGGGTATTTTCTAAGAAATACCTTGTTATGGTGTTGGTGTTATTTCCTTCTTCTTCTGCTGCCTACTCGAATCTGGAATGGGGATGCAAGGTCAAATTAGTAGTTCCTTAGGGGCTAACCTGCGTCCTTTGGATGTGCCCCAACTTTATCTGAAACCAAACAGCTCGTTAGTATCATGGGGCGAACTCATCACACAGAATGCGCTTGTCATGTGAGGGGGCGTCTTAGCCCAAGAATATATATAATAGTGTTTGTGTGATGCGTGCGTAGGCCTGTTTGTAGAGCCTTGTTGCTAAGTAATGAAAGACACTTTTAAGTCTATGTGAGAGTAACCAGCTCCAATCTGTCCGTTCTTCTGACGTCAATCGATACACACTTGAACTGAACAGTTGCTCGCATTCCTTCTTTTTTGTTCACCACAGGGCCAATAAAATACATTATAAGGACAAGGAACCTATTACCATGAGAGGAGCGCTTGAAAGTAATAGTGAAATATCATTTCGCTTGACTTAGACGAGAAACAAACGAACGATAGTACTGTTGTATTGGCTTTTATAGAAGGGGTCACTGATTAATTCGCAGAAACTTTAATCAGCGGGATACACGATCTGCGTATAAGCCTCACACCAGCATTGATGAGGTTCTTGGTAACGGCCAAACACAAGATCTATTTATAAAACCATGGCTTTTACGGCGTTTTTTTGGAGATGTTGAAATCTTCCATTTTCCATACGAACGGACGTATCTTGGCTAGGATTGAAGAACACAAACTTAGCATTAAAAACAAGCCGGAAACGTCTGTTCCGTACAAGTAGGACCGCCTGACAGGGCATACTATTGATTTCCAATCTTGCACCAAATTACGTACGAAGAAAACTACAGACCCATTGTAGTAGAGAAGCAAGGGAAGCTTAAGAACCGCGATTATGCTTTGAATTTGCCCACACCAAAGAAATACATCATCGATAGATTTTATTGGCAGAGTGGTGAAGAAAAGGGAAGGAATGCGAGTAATTCTAGTACAGATTGACGTCAGCAAGCTGGAGTGCATCTTTATAAAGGCAGAACTGTTTAGTAAAATATCGTTTTACGTTTTCGATACATAAAATCTCCAGAATTTTCAAAACCAATTATTAAATTACAATTTTTATTAAATTATAAAATACGCCTCACAGGTATAAAATTAACTCATTTCTATTTATAACTATCTTATAACCCAAGATTTAAAAATTACCCATTTCAGTAGTTTTTCGTAATTTATTCAAAATTTTACAAACGAAATAATTTAGTGGATTTATAAACTTTAAATATATGATTCTTAAAAAATTTATTTATTGAAACAAACCAAATCGCAAAATATTTACCGGCTGAAAAAAGTTATAAAAAAAATACAGTATTGGTACAGAGAAACGCCTGATTATATTTACAGTGGGAGTTCAAACAGACAATTACGTCGCTGAGTAGGCAATTTTATGATTCAGAACTGTGTTTCCGTGAATAAGTAATGTTAGCAAACTAAAGGCAAGGTAAAAATAACTAAAATAAGGCAATGCGGGACATTCACGGTGGCCTAACAGGATAATTATGTATATATATGGCTGAATGCGTGTTTCCTTTACCGGTTTTAGACTAAAAACGAGAGGGTAAGTAGAAAATAAAAAACAGTTTTACACGTTTGGCAGTGTCTTACATCTTTAATTTATAACTTTAATTATATTTGAACATTATCAGAATATCACATGGAACTAATTTGCAAGTAAATAACTTTTGCTTTAATTACAAAACATTTGTTTAAAACATCATTATAGACTATCGATGACGAGATTTCCTTATCATGAACAGTATTGATATAGACAGTATTATTAGTATATTTTAGATGGAATTTGATTAATTTTATTATTGAAAACCTTAAAATTTAACCAAACTTGATTTTCTGAAATCACGACGTATAAAGTGTCTACCCGGTTCTGAGCCATTATTTAAGCCTGTTAAACTGAATAAAGGGTTGTGTGTTGATACGTATGAAGCTGTAAAACCCCCGATGTATTACCTTTACGCCTTATGTTACAATCCTTATGTGACCCAAGCCTTAACCCAACCTTTAAACTTTTATACGTGTTGATATAACGAGTAGAATAATCAGCAGTAATTACATTAAGACCTCTTAGGAGTCTCAGCAGGTAATGTGTGTTGCATTGATGGGTGGAACCTACAAAACTGCAAAAGAAGGACACGAACAACAATACTCGGTTTTGGAAGTGCTTTGACGAAGAGATATCAAAGATTGGTCTTTATCGTTGCTTTATAGTCTTGCTATATGTATAGGCAAACACATGTTAGCTTTCTTATCAGCTGGACATCGTCAAAACGTTATATATATTTATATATATATATATATATATATATATATATATATATATATATATATATACATCCCGCTATCAATATGGCAGCATTTCATTTTGCAACCATACGGCAGCCACTTGAAAGAGTGGAGTATATACGTTTTTCGTGGTGTATAATTTATTTCTAATAAACATGATACTACTCCATGTACTTTAATTCAATAAAATCTTAAAAATACAAAATTGACTGAAGTACTATCAATACGGCAGCATTTCATTTAAGCATGAATATGGCAGCCAGTGTATATTTTCGTTCAGTCTAATAACAATATGGCAGCCGGTGTGTATATTATTCCCACGTTCTAACGATACGAGAACCAACAGTGTTGCCACTATGGTGCGACTGTCTTACTAGTCAAATGTTTAGATTGTAAGACACTGGGCGTGTGTAATCACGGTGAAAACATAAACATTAGAATGTCCCTTCTTCATTTCAGCTGGCCAAATATTTACTCAACTCACATAAGTTTTAGTTGTTAGTTTTCATAAGCGTGTACAACTATCGAAAGCTGACGGGGATACAAGTGTGTGCCTATACAGGAGTAGCTAAAGGGTCAATTAGGGTAAAATATCGGAACAAAAAAAAAAGCTAGGAAACAATCAATTGGGATGTTTTTAAGGATGCTGAGTCCACTACTATGAACAAAATTAAACGGGGATGAACGGGTGGGGCTCTATCCCCAGATGGGGATAAATAGGTAGTCCTCTATGGGAGTAGCAAATGATGAATTGGAGTATAAATGTGAGAAGGCAAAACATAGGTAGAATATGATCAATCGTAGTGTTTTGGAGATAGCTGAGTCCAATACCGTCTTCCATATTAAACGCGAATGCACGGATGTGGCTCTACGGGAGTAGAAAAAGGAGGTTAATTGGGGTACAATTGTCAGAAGGCAAAAAAACAATTGAAAATGATAATTCGGGTGGGTTTTAATGGTGCTGAGTCTTTCACCGTTATCGAACGTCAATGGGAATACACGGGTAACCCTCTATGGGATTAGCAAATAATGAATTGGGGTATAATTGTGAGAAAGCAAAAAAAAACTAGAAAATGATCCAACGTAGTGTTTTGGAGGGTGCTGAGTCCAATACCGCCTACAATATTAAACGGGGATGCTCGGTTGTTGCTCTACGAGAGTAGGAAATTGGTAAATTGGGGCAAAATTTTCACAAGGCAAAAAAAATATATATATAATGATCATTCAGGAGGTTTTGGAGGGTGCTGTGTCTTGTACCGTTATCGAACGTCAAAGGGGATATACGGGTGATCCTCTATGGGAGTAGCAAATGATGAATTGGAGTATAAATGTGAGAAGGCAAAACAAAGGTAGAATATGATCAATCGTATTGTTTTGGAGATAGCTGAGTCCAATACCGTCTTCCATATTAATCGGGAATGCACGGATGTGGCTCTACGGGAGTAGAAAAAGGGGGTGAATTGGGGTACAATTGTCAGAAGGCAAAAAAACAATTGAAAATGATCATTCGGGTGGGTTTTAATGGTGCTGGGTCTTTCGCCGTTATCGAACGTCAATGGGGATATACGGGTGATCCTCTATGGGAGTAGCAAATGATGCATTGGAGTATAAATGTGAGAAGGCAAAACAAAGGTAGAATATGATCAATCGTAGTGTTTTGGAGATAGCTGAGTCCAATACCGTCTTCCATATTAATCGGGAATGCACGGATGTGGCTCTACGAGAGTAGGAAATTGGTAAATTGAGGTAAAATTTTCAGAAGGCAAAAGAAAATATATAAAATGATCACTCAGGAGGTTTTGGAGGGTGCTGTGTCTTGTACCGTTATCGAACGGAAAATATATAAAATGATCACTCAGGAGGTTTTGGAGGGTGCTGTGTCTTGTACCGTTATCGAACGTCAATGGGGATATACGGGTGATCCTCTATGGGAGTAGCAAATGATGAATTGGAGTATAAATGTGAGAAGGCAAAACAAAGGTAGAATATGATCAATCGTAGTGTTTTGGAGATAGCTGAGTCCAATACCGTCTCCCATTTCTCCATCTACTTTCAACATACAACCACATAGGACGTCTCTTTACAATCAGTTTCGTTTCGGCTACAATAGTACATAGTTATCTTAGAAATTGTCACATTGATTGTTACAATTTTATTATTTGTTGTTATTTTTAATATGAATTCACAAAATGAAACATAACAAATTTATTGTTTTTAATAAAAACAAATGTCCACTAAAAAATTGAAACCCTCAATTTAAGTCATTTCTTTATTTAGGTTAATACACACGGCACTGTCTTATAAAAGGTATTACTCTCTTTGACATATGTTTGGAAAAAAAGGGAGACACTTGCTAAATCTATGCCTTACGGTTCGCGTTCCTCGTGTCGGTTTCTTCCAGGTCATTGGAAAAAATTAAAATAATAAATCCACCGCCGCTAGGTTGATATTTTAAAATTTCCCCGCCCCATTGAAGGTGTTCAGTGCTCTGTAGAATTTTAGGAATAGTTCTCCAGTTCTGTCAGTAAACATAGTGTCATAGTAACAAAAATACGGGAGTGCATGTAGACGATTGTATTGTGAATCAGCAGGTTAGGTATAGGCCGGTATCCATCGATCCTCTGGATTGATTAGATGTTTTGAAAACCCTCAACAGATCTGCAACTAAATGAACGGTTTCATCTTTAACAATATTCAATCTAGATTTCCAGGCGTGTACTGCACAGGATAAAGGCCAAGTACGAATTCAACTTTTTTCTTCTGAATTTCTCATTTAATTATCAGTCTTAGAGTTAGTACACTAACTTCTCCTATATTCTTATTTTACGAAAGTACATTTATTCTCATTAAATTTATTTTATCTCATTGAGCCTTCTGCCACAATTTTTAAATTCTATTTCTTTCATGTTACAATCTTTTAAGAGTTTTTGCAGTTTAAGAACAATTTTGCAGAATGTTTAGACTAATACATCGAATTTTCTTCAACATTTCTTCTTCAGTGTATTAAAAAAATGAAAATTTCAATTTTAAGTTTTTACTGCTTGTAAAAAAATAATGAAGGATAAGTAAAGGGTTGGCATAAAGTTTATTTATAGCTTTTAAGTTTTAAGTTTTTAAAGTTAGGCCTATAGTAGAAAAAACAACAAATATTGTATCACCTTTACCTCAGGTAGGTAACCAGAAAAATTTACCTATATTTTACATTGTAAATAAAAGAAGGCTTTTATTTGGTCGAATCCCATCTAATGTTAATTTCTTGTTCACGTAGGCCCATTGAACACGTCTATATTTTATAGGTTCAAACGAGCACAAATTACCATTTTCGGATAAGAAAATTAAACTTTGAAATAATAGTATTTCTGTACTTACGACAGCGAAATGTAACAAAAAAACTGTTGGTTTGTCATCCACTACAGGTTAAAAAAAAAGTATTTGAACGTGATTGGATGAATAAAAACGTATTTTATTAACGATTGAAAATTTGTACAGGATATACATCAGGAGAGTGTTAGCTAATTGAAGGAATTGAATGAAAGTTATCAAGAAATGATTATATTCCTTTTCACTAAACTAAAACTAACTAATTAAATTTAACCATACATATGTTAGTAACGCTTTGGTTTATAATTTAAATATCTGTAAAATTTCAACAAAGGCAAATTGATTGTTAGACTGTTGCTAAGTAAAGACGTGGAAGATTTCCAAATAGTCAACAGTCGTGCTAACACCAATGCAGACGCTTCCATTCTATTAATATAAAATTCACTAAATAAATACCTAACTTTTTTCAACAAATCAAACAAATTAAAAATATTTCAAATATTTAAAACCGACAGAATAAATAGAGAAGAATTTAACAATCGCATAAACGAAATAGTCGTTCTTGTGGACTGAAGACAAAATGCACGTCACTCTGAAAGGCGAGAAAGGAAGAAGACAAAATAGTATATTGCGTTGTTCTAAGCTCAGCTAAAGAAGAGCACATGTTACAATTAGTCAAGTTACCTTTTGAACAAGATAAGTACTATTTTTAATATGTGGCTAAATGATTAGTATAGTTTGTATATCGTAGGGAAAACCCCGTGGTAGCCTAATCTTTCTGTTAATTACTTAACACCAAACTAGAAAAATATGTGTCGAAATGAAATCTTTAATACAGCTATAAATTGATTGGCTCATGTTAAACATTTAGGTTAAATCTCTAAATGCGTCAGATTTTACGAAATAGTTTAGAATATAACAATTAAAATAAAACACAAGAAAATGTTTAAAATTATATTTGTTTAATTTTGGGAAAGTGATTAATTCTGTTGATGGTACTGAATTAGTTATTCAATATCTCTTATTCTCCAATTACTAAGGCTTGTAAATTGACCATAAATTCCATAAAATAAAAAATTGTTTTTGCTTTTCATAGTAAGGAAATTAACTGGATAATTCCTTCTTGTGCTAGTAACCGTATCTTGTTTAAGCAAGATCTGTAGGTCTTGGTCATTTTGGCTGGACTTGTCCTGACTCGGTTCTCCTTGGTTAGGCCACGGCAAGGCTTGGCCTATAGCTTAGCTGAGACTTACATAAAGGCTGGGTCGCCCACATGGCAGGGTCGGGGTATCTCGGACTAATATGGCCGGTGCATAGTTGTGCCACGCTGGGCTGCTGGGACTTGCGACGGCTTGATCAGCTTGGCCGGGACTTATAAGGCCTGGAAGTCATGATTTGGACTCAGATGTTCTGGCCTCAGGCCGGGACGGACGCGGCTTTATCATGGCTTCCGGGCTTTGTACGGCTTGGCCTATAGCAGGTTGGGACTTCACTTATTAAGGCTCGACAGTTTAGTGTGACACGCTATGTATTGGCCTTAATAGTCTGCGGTATTCTTACCCTTATGATTGCTTCCGGGCCTTGTAGGCTTGGCCTACAGCTCAGCCGGGACTTGCACGCGGCTTAACATTGAAGACTGGGAATTGATAAGCCTGGCCTATTTATGGCTGGGATCTTTAGGCCTGTGTGTTCATAGATACGTTTTACTAGTCCGTAGTTACATCAAAATTATGATATTTACTTATAATATTGACCGATTTACAAGAATTTGAGTTTTACATATAATTCTCTTTCGTGTAACAGCTCGGAAGATTTTCCCGAGGCTAAAGAGCCAAATATAATTCACTTAATTTAGTTTCAACTAATTTTGAAAAAATTACTAAAAATCTTTCGTTTTATATCTTTCTAAATTATTATAATATGAATTTTATTTTTTAATAAATTTTTTTCAATAATATAACTTACGATATAAACATGATTCAAGTCTACCAAGATATTTAAATAAGAGTAAAATGTGTTCGACTCAAAAATTACTTTGCAAGAAACAAGTTATTTAAAATATATATATAAGTGACTAGATAACGTTTTAATTTGGAACATTCTGTTTTGTAGAAACAAACCAACAATTCCTGAAATGGAATTTTTCAGATAGAGATTTGGAGAAAATAACTTGGATTTACTTACAAAAAGAACATAAAACTCCTTAGGAGGAATGGAGAAAGAATACTACTAAACCTAATGAAGAAGAAATACAACTGGATGTTACACAACTATCTTTCAAGGAGTTACAAATTTGAAAAAGAAGATAAAAGCATGAAGACTTGATCCAAGGCTTAGAAGGAGAAAATTTTACAACTATGGAATAGGGGAACTAGCCAGAGGGATATTCAAATGAAACATATTTGTTAATTGACATTAAAATACTTAACATTAAAGGACCTCATTACGCTAAAGAAGATGTATTGTTATTATTATTATTATTAAGACTCAGAGGTACCTTAAAGGTGTCACAGCCCTTTACTCTCTTCCCAACCCTACCACAGGATTAGCGTCGTGGATACCTACTTCTTTTCAGAATCTAAGTACCCACCTGATGCTGAATCGTCTGATATCCTCTGGTTTGTTCATACCTGCCAACCAAACCACTTTCATCTTGCCGCTGCCAATGCAGAGCATTCACAGAACGTTAATTGAGCTTTCCTCTTGGTCCTCGTCGCACCTCTTGCACTGGGATAACCTTAAAAATTCAAAAACCTTTCCATTCAGTCAAATTTTAAATTAATATTGTACAGTACATAAGACAGTTTCTATGCAAACTAACCTAAACAAATGAAAATTGTTGTATGATATCTTATTTTCACTTACTTTAAGAATCAGTTATACGTCATAGGGGGATTACCGCCTTCTAATGGTTATTATGCATCTATATTACTAATTCCTCATTTAAATATAAGTGGTGGGATCCTCGATCAGATAAGTAGGCGGTTGCATTTTATTTCTTTTATTACATTTTTTGGAAAATATGGACTCAAGTGCCCCAGATCAGACCACAAAAAGAGCAGAACCTTCCACAAAGTGCGTTCAATGACTTTCCAAAGTTTCATCTCGATCGAATGAACAGTTTAGGAAGATATAATATACAAACAGATAACGTTCATTTCTATTTATATCTATATACTTATATATTTATATATATATATATAAACATTACACAAACACGTTCATGACGGGTTAGATCCCAGGCACTAATTGGTCACGTATTACAATGTGATATTTATACCGCCATTTCTCCATCTATTTTCAACATACAACCACACGGGACGTCTCTTTAAAATCAGTTTCGTTTCGGCTACAATAGTACATAGTTGTCTTAGAAATTGTCACATTGATTGTTACGATTCTATTATTTGTTGTTATTTTTAATATGATTAACGAAATGAAACTTAACAAATTTATTGTTTTAAAAAAAAACAAATGTCTACAAATAAATTTAAACCCTCAATTTAAGTCATTTCTTTATTTAGGTTAGTACACACGGCACTGTCTTATAAAAGGTATTACTCTCTTTGACGTATGTTTGGAAAAAAAGGGAGACACTTGCTAAATCTATGCCTTACGGGTCGCGTTTCTCGTGTCGGTTTCTTCCAGGTCATTGCAAAAGAAAAATTATTAAATCCACCTCCGCTAGGTTGCTATTTTAAAATTTCCCCTCCCCATTGAAGGTGTTCAGTGCTCTGTCGAATTTTAGGAATAGTTCTCCAGTTCTGTCAGTAAACATAGTGCCATAGTAAAAAAAAT
This sequence comes from Prosapia bicincta, assembly GCA_036971475.1. Classification (NCBI taxonomy): domain Eukaryota; kingdom Metazoa; phylum Arthropoda; class Insecta; order Hemiptera; family Cercopidae; genus Prosapia; species Prosapia bicincta. The sequence goes on from JBAIZL010000001.1 coordinate 378,776,252, forward strand.
AGACAAATAGTTCAAGTAGACGATTGTATTGTGAATCAGCAGGTTAGGCTTAGACCGGTATCCATTGATCCTCTGGATTGGTTACATGTTTTCAAAACCCTCAATAGATCTGCAACTAAATGAACGGTTTCATCTTTAACAATATTCAATCTAGATTTCCAGGCGTGCACATCACGGGATAAAGGCCAAGTACGAATTCAACTTTTTTCTTCTGAATTTCTCATTTAATTATCAGTCTTTGAGTTAGTACACTAACCTCTCATATATCCTTACTTTATGAAAGTACATTTATTTTCATTTAATTTATTTTATCTCATTGAACTTTCTGCCACAATTTCTAAATTCTATTTCTTTCGTGTTACAATCTTTTAAGAGTTTTTGCAGTTTAAGAACGATTTTGCAGAATTTTTAGACTAATACATCGAATTTTCATCAACATTTCTTCTTAAGTGTATTAAAAAAATGAAAATTTCAATTTTAAGTTTTTACTGCTTGTAAAAAAATAATAAAGGATAAGTAAAGGGTTGGCATAAAGTTTATTTACAGTAAGTTTTTAAAGTTAGGCCTATAGTAAAATAACAACAAATATTGTGTCACCTTTACCTCAGGTAGGTAACCAGAAAAATCTACCTATATTGTACTGTACATTGTAAATAAAAGAAGGCTTTTATTTGGTCGAATCCCATCTAATGTTAATTTCTTGTTCACGTAGGCCCATTGAACACGTCTATATTTTATAGGTTCAAACGAGCACAAATTACCATTTTCGGATAAAAAAATTAAACATTGAAATAATAGTATTTCTGTTCTTACGACAGCCAACTGTAACAAAAAAAACTGTTTTATTTTTCTGTGAGCATATGCTTTAAAAAGGTGCATATAGTATTCTAACAAAGAGTAAAATTTTCACGAAGATATGACATTTTAGTGCCAATACCAATCAGTATAAACATTTCACCAAGATAAGGGCAAAACATTTTAAGTAATTATTCAAGGATTCATAGGTGGTTTTGTGCCAATAAAACTAAAGAGCAGTTCAGGCGGTTTAAGCAATGGTAAATATACTTCTTTACTTCTACATCTCTAAAGAATATAATATTATGTAAGGATATATTTCTTCCCAATGTATATTGCATTGTAGCTAGGCATCAGGGTGAAAAACGATTTCGGTAAGCAATGTAATACATCTATTTTTTTTATCCACCATATTTGATTTGTCATAAGTTATTATAAGTACAATTGTGTTTGAGTAAAGGCCTATTTTTTCTAAAAGTTCTTCTTTAACTATATTCAATAAACTTTCCTGGTAGCCGTTGTTGCCAGGTTAAAACATTTATTTAATTATGTAATTATGGATGACATTTCACCTTGATTGTTATGTTACTTTCAAGTTACGTTTAATGCACCTGAAAATATATCTGATAAGATTTAAATATATTTTAATCTTCTTCTTTAATTCTATCTTTAACCGTATCCCTCCTGGTATCTACAATTTGATTTATTATTATTACTATTATGGTGAAAAAATTTACAAATATTTTGGCGAATATAGCTGAGGAACCAGTCTTCAAAAACTAGCTGTAAAATAGCGTTATGCAGAGTGACAGAATGAAATTAGTCACTATGATGGTATTTCTTGTTAAAAAAAAAACAAGACGTAAAAGATAATGACTGTTTTGTAGATTTTTTTTCACTTTAAAATATCTCTCCGTTCTTCGGTCGACATTTTTATAGTTAGTATCAGAATGATTTTAGTTCGTTCGGCTGTGTCTGATCTCAAGACAAAGTCTACTAATACTCAATCACTTCTCAAAACTGTCTCTTTTGTTTATATATTTTACGAATCCTACCCCTAGCAATACCAGTTAATAAATAACCCCTAATTACAAACTTAATACTTCAATATGAATATACTCTATTTTTCGTTGATAGAAAATTACATCAGTTAAGCAACCCTGACTAAGAGCTTATAAAACGTTTTGTAGTCAATATTTAGACGTGGATAATCATAAATATTTCCTACCGATGATCACGGTAATTTATCACTATACTTTAGATTTACTGATAATCTCGTTTTATTTTTATGGTAGGGAACAAAAAGACTATCTACGATCAAAACATTGGACGTCCTGATAAAGATTACAACGTGCATCAGCTTTTTTTTAGCTATAATTGCCGATACTTAGTATGGTATTCATATCGTATGGTATCCTCTCAAGCAAGAATCAGTACAGTAGTCTTGAAGAGCCAAGCAACATTAATTTATGTATGTACTGTAATCAATAAAGTTCTAAATACGTATTTTGTGCATTCTTAATTATAGTATTAGGGTTCATTAGAACTCCTGTTTTTTCTAGTGTACAGATAGCTATTTCTGTGTAATCCAAGTTTTCGGTAATCCGACAATATCTCGGTCCCATATACCCCGAATTATCCATGCACTACTGTATTTGTTTCCGTACCAATGATCACCGTACTTGAAACAGTTTTTCATGCAACTCTAAAGTGAGTGAAAATCCCATAAACATTAAAGTTACTCTTGGGACTAGAATATCGAGAATAAACATAATAGATTTATTACATTGCTTACCGAAAACGTTTTGATTCCTAGCTGCACTGCAATATACATTGGGAAGAAATATATCCTGACATATAATCTTCAGAGATGTAGAAATAAAGGATTTCAAATATTTACCTTTGCTTAAACCGCCTGAACTGCTCTCTAGTTTAATTGGCATATTAACACCTATGATACATGTATCCTTAAATAAGTACTTAAAATGTTTTGCTCTTATGGTCATAGAATGTGTGTATATATCCACGTGTTCTATCTTTGCTACATTATTTATATTTTTCAAACTATTTTTTAGTATTTTTTATGAAAAAAATATATATAATGTTATTATTGATAAAACTTATGTTGTATGGCCTATAAATAACGCTAGTTCTTTAATACTTTGGTCATTCATTTGGAAGAGTTGAGATATTGTTGCCAAGTGTTTCATTAGCGTCCTCGATGTAAGTACTTCAGGAATTTGTAAACATGCTATATTAGAATGCTTTCGTAAAAATTTATAAACAATTGTGGGGTTACTGGTATTTGTGTTTGCAAACACGCAAGTGTTATGGTCAAGAACGGAATTATTTCTTGAACTTATTAGCAAATAAATATAAATTCCTAATATAAAAAAATCTCATAAAAATTGACACTCGGTAGTTTTTGAGACTGTACCTCGTCCCATTATATTACATCTGTCAATTCCTTCAAACTTACACTGTTGGTTCGCTGGAAAGGGCATACAGCTGTGGATTCGCGACCTTATCTTGGAGAGAACTATGCTATGTATTTACAGACACAATTGTAATATTTACACATAAACAGCCGACACTCCGAAGGCCATTCTGACGCTTTTGTTTACTTGATGGCAGACCAAACTTATCTTAATGTTCCGGTCAATGCATCTCATACTTTTCCATTGGGGCTCTTAGATACTATAGGATCGATAAAGTATTAATTTTTTAACTTAAATTGCTTTTCAAATTAATTGTCATGGCATCTCTATCAGATTTTAAGAATCTAAAAGTGACTATTTGCTGTATATTGTTACAATTTGGTAACATTGCAAACATGTTAACACTAGTCTGAAAACACATGTATTAACAGATGTAACACTTAATATGGCCTACGCCATATATATTCACTAAAAGTTAATACCAATGTATTCAATAAACATATTAATAAAATTAAAACATAGACTACCAGCGGCTAAAGTCGAGGATAGAAACAAATGTTTCCGTCTTTATACGACTAATTTGACGTTGAGAGAGTACCATAAATTTACGTTTACGCCGTATGTAAATGAGAAAAAGGGATGGAAAAGATAAAATGCAGAAATCAGTTTTTCGGGCCTTCATCCACGAGAGTACATGTGGAGTGTGAGCCTTTATCTTTGTTTGGCTTGGACCTATGTTTGTTTACACCAGACAGCCTGATAAACTGACAACACTCGCACAGATGTCATTTATGTTCTTGTATGCAATACAGAGATTAACGAAAGATGATTCAGTATTTATTAACAACTACTTCAACTACCGTCCTTCAATTTCTGTCATAATACTACTGCCGTTGTAGCTCACAGGCACGAAATGTCTAAGTGTGATTTATTGTGTGGTTTAAATTTTTATCTTGCATTTACTTTATAAAAATTGTTTTTGAATATTCTGATTGCCTGTGACTCGTAGGGTAAACGTAGTTTTATGCGATCGGTTATATTTTATTTACTAATTGAAAACTGTAGTAAATAAAACCTACAGATTTTAGCGCAGTTTAGCTAAAAAGACTTATAATCGCACGATAATTAACATACAGTATATATTTCTTGTTCACTGATAGTACACACTTAACTTTATATACAAGATATCATTTGACACATTATAAGCTTTATTTATGGAAACTGGCGTTAGAAATAATAACTCAATTTTGACAGCAGTATTTACACAGCGGCTCAGAACATTCTAGACATATTGGCTGTACAAAGACATCTTACAAAGTGTAACTAGTCTTTCTATTTTTTGTTGCTGGACAAATTCTACATTGTTTATAACAATTTATCTATACAAATAGAAATATTTGTAAATTTCTGGAGGTTGCAGTTTTTTAAAATCATTTTCCTCGTCTGATGCACTTCGTTGAGATTCGGTATCATGATCTTTTGCTCAATTACGTCTTCACTCTGTTGCACAATTCCCCTATTCTCTTTGTTGCCTTCTAAAAGTTGGTCATTAGATACAACACCTGAATCACTGTCTTCTTCGGCTAACCCGCCGCTGATGATCAGGCACGATGACGGTAGTTAAAGGTTTAGCTTGGAATTTGTAGATATTGGCATTATAGGTTTTCTGGATATATAAGCTGATAAAGATAAGTCGCTGAAATGATGTAGGTCAACAAATTCTCTTTGTCGTTTATTCTAAGTTGTATAAAGGTTGAAAAAATATAAGGTCTACTTATTTATATTTTTTTTACGGTTATAGTAGAATTTTTTTCATTAACGGATGGTTAGAAAGTCATTCCGCTGCCCCCACTAACGATACCATCCTTTTTAAATAACAAAAAAAAAATAACATGAAAAGAGAAGAAAATTAATTACCCGAATGAGAAAACAAACATAAATGTTTAGATAGTCTAAGTAAAATTGGAAAGAAAATATATGACAATTAGGTAGACAAAATACATTAAAAAAAAATTAAATGAAAAATTTAATTTTTATAAAATTATCCATATGGGACAAACGGTTAACATTTTAAGTTGAATCTTTCAAGCATACAGTCTTTAAAATTCTTAAAGCACATGGACAGGCTGCATTGAAACACTGCTCCAAGTTATAAAGATTAGTTTGACAGACATGACGTAAACAAACGTGCTAGAACTGCTATCGGAGTGCCGCCTGTTTAAGTTTTCATATCACAAACAGTTCTGTCAATAGTTGTGGAATAACTACTGTCCAAGACAAGGTCGCGAACCCGACTCTTTCTGTAGGTTATGTTGCATAGTTGGAAACATGCCAATTTCGGGCGATTTATTGTCAATGGGATATATACCCCAAATCACCCCTTGGTAACCCCGTAAATCCCCGACGAATTTTGATGACAAGGGACTAGGACCTTCGTAAATCTTCGAATGCGCATTTTTGGGCAATATTTTAGATTTTGGCAAGTTTTACCTCAATTCACCCACAGCGACACCCGCAGTCCCTTCCCGGATTGTGCATGACCAACTTCGGTGCTAGGATCAGACTCAGTATTATTAAAAACCCCGAGTGATCATTTTATAACGATCTCTTAGCCTCTTACCTTTTTACCCCAATTCTCCCTTTGCTACTCCCGTAGAGCACACACACGTCCAGCCCTGGTGTCTTTCGATGACGGTATTAAATTTAGCACCCTAAAAAGCCCTAAGGCAGTTATTTATCTGAAAATTTCACCCCAATTTATCCCTTTTGCTCTTGTGTAGAACCATCGCAGTACATGTCCGGCGACGGCATTCAATTCAGCCTCCTCAAAAACCTCCGAATGGTAAATTTCAAGTAAATTTTTGACTTTTGTACCCTAAATCATCCCTTTGGCACGCACGTAGAGTCACATACGTCCATCCCCGGTGACTTTCGATGACGCCATTGAATTCAGCACGTCCGTCTAGATGACGTCATTGAATTTAGCATCCTCAGAAACCCCGAACGGCTTTTTCCCCGCGATTCTTGGGCATCTGACATTTTGACCCTATTTCAACCCCTTTGGTGCATGGGTTTAGCCTCACTAGTACATCCCCGGAGACTTTCGATGACGGCATTGAATTCAGTATCCTCGCGATACTTAGGCGGATATTTTCCAGCGATTTTTTGACTTCTGACATTTTCACCCCTTTGGTACTCGCCTAGAACCCCATCAGTGCATCCCCGGCGACTTTCGGTGACGACATTAAATTCCGTCTTACCAAAAACCCCCGAGTGGATATTTTCTAGTAATTTTTTGACTTTTGACTTTTTTACCCCAAATCATCCCTTTGGTACTTACGTAGAGTTACATCCGGTTCATCCCCGGTGACTCTAGATAACGCAATTGAATTTAGCATCCCAAAAAACCCCCGAAAGGTCATTATCCCGCGATTCTTAGGCATCTGACATTTTACCCTATTTCAACCCCTTTGGTACATGGGTTTAGCCTCACAAATACATCCCCGGAGACTTCCGATGACGGCATTGAATTCAGCATACTCAAAAACCCCCAAGTGGTCACTTTCCAGCGATTTTTTGACATCTGACATTCTCACCCCAATTCACCCCTTTGGTACTCGCGTGGAACCACATCAGTGCATTCCCGGCGACTTCCGGTGACGACATTAAATTCTGCCTTACCAAACACCCCCGAGTGGATATTTTCTAGTTATTTTATGACTTTTAACTTTTTTACCCCAAATCATCCCTTTGGTACTTACGTAGAGTTACATCCGGTTCATCCCCGGTGACTCTAGATGACGCCATTGAATTTAGCATCCCCAAAAACCCTCGAACGGTCATTATCTCGCGATTCTTAGGTATCTGACATTTTTACCCTAATTCAACCACACTGGTACATGGGTTTAGCCTCACCAGTACATCCCCGGTGACTTTCGATGACGGCATTGAATTCAGCATACTCAAAAACCCCCAAGTGGTCACGTTCCAGCGATTCTTTGTCCAATCCAAATATATAAATTACGAAGTACGATTGATATCTATGTGGATGCCAGCAATGTTGCCAGGTTTGTCGCTGCCATAATGTTAGGGAATCGTTGAAATATACAGTAAATTTATATACAGGAAGCGACCATGCTGCCCCTGGCGGAATTGTTACGAACTTGTTATATACAAATCCCGTTCACTCTGCTATCAATACGAGTACCGTTTGGTATTACAAATTATTTTTTTAAAATTCAGAACGACCATAGAACTTCCAAATACAGTATAGCACCAATAAAACATTTCTTTTTACACTTATTGACATGATTTTTTATTTCGATTATTGTCAAAGGGTGTTACATTACCATGGATTACTATGTGGCAGCCGTATACGGCTGCCACAAGTACCCGGCTGCCAGTTTGAATGCAAAATGACCAATGTATGGTCTCCGTATTGTTAGCAGGCTGTATATATATATAATTATTGCATGCTAGTCCAAGCGCATCAGGAAGTATTATCCTAATTCTAATGTGTGTTTTAGGCATTAGTGTTTAACCCGCTCGTATGCACTTTGAGGCCAGAGTCTATTGTGTTGTATGATAAACACGATCCTATTGTGTTGGGCTTTGGAGGGGGAGTCGAAGTGGTTACACACTTTACTAAGCAGTTAAGTATGCGTACCTAATTCTTCTGCACAAGTGTTGTGACACTTTATTATTGTAAATGTTAAACTTATTAATTTGTTGTAATATATTATTTTTCTGGTAATAAATAAAACTTAAAAATAATCGGTTTTTCATTTACGGATTCATTATTACATTAGGAAACGTAATATCCTCATAACATTAATAAAAAAAAATGTAATAAATAAAAGTATTATAAAATAATTATGTAAAGTTATACGTAAATATTGTAACACAAAGATTCACAAACAAACCATACACACACACACACACACACACACACACACACACACACACACACACACACACACACACACAACACAACACAACACAACACAACACAACGCACGCACACACACACACACACACACACACACACACACACCCACACACACGTAGACACAAGTACTCACAATACAATACACACACACACACGTAAACACAAGCACTCACAATACAATACACACACACACACACACACACACACACACAGACACACACACAACACAACACAACACAACGCACGCGCACACACACACACACACACACACACACACACACACACACACACACACACACACACACGTAGACACAAGTACTCACAATACAATACACACACACACACACACACACACGTAAACACAAGCACTCACAATACAATACACACACACACACACGTAGACACAAGCACTCACAATACAATACACACACACACACACACACACACACACACACACACACACGTAAACACAAGCACTCACAATACAATACACACACACACACACACACACACACACACAATACAATATACACACACTGCAACGGACCGGCCCACGCCAAAAAGCGCGTGCCACCCCCTTTTGTTCACCTCGCTCACTTACCTGAGCGGTCAACCCTACCGTCGACCAACTCCAAGCGCATGACCAACACTCGCGGCCACTGCAGGGTAAGAAATTTGTTACGAGCCGTTCGTAGCCGAAGTTACGAACGCTGTGCATTGCTTTCCAAATTCTGCCAGTGGATAAATCCCTGGGCTTAAAACAAAAAACCTAACTTGCTGAGAATTAACCCTTTGGGTGAGACTTCCCGGGGAGGTGTTCTTTTGAAAGGCATATAACCGGAGAAATGACCATCTTTGTAGGATAGTGTAAGAAACTTGTTTATAGGAAAACTCAATATGTTTGCAAGTTAGTTAAAAAATATTTATTTTTTAAAATTACATTTATTTATTTGAATGTGCATGGCACAGTAAGCACTACATATTACCCAGAAAAATCTTATCAATTTAAAAAAAATTTAACATTGAAAACATCTTACTTGCTTATATTATTTTATCAGCAAAATTTACCAATTAATTATTAATTTGAAATTTGTTCACAGTCAACAAGAATATAGCAAAATGCAAAACCTTTCCCAATTGATTTTTTATTATATATTTAAATTCAACCCTTCCAATTTAAAACATTTATACATAACAAAATTAAAAACTATTTTCATAAAAAGAAACCTCAAAACAACTAATTACATGATTAAACTTTATCTCCAACTCATTTACCAAAATCTTTGAATTTAAACTATTTATTCTTTAAACAATTTAACCCTTTACTTTAAATCAAAACAAATCTTAAATCTTTATTTTAACCCTTCTTCTAACTGGGAAAGTTTTACCCTTTTGTACATTCCAACGACTTGTGATTATTAACATTATTTTACCAATTAGTTTCTAACAATCACCTGAAATTATATTATTTTCATAAATTAAAATTTATCAAACTCCTCTAAGATAGAATCCATGTTATAAACTTACAAATGCACCTATTTAACGCTATAAGCTTGTCATCTGAATTAATTAATAACTCATATTTATATTTAACAATGTTAACTCATTTACTGAAAGACAAACCCATATTTATTTTAAAAATTAAAACCCAAAGTTTCAGCTAATTATATGATTGAATCTGATATAAAACATTTTTATAGTTATTGAAAATCATTTAACACATTTACAAAACCCCTTATTTAACCCTTTTACAAAATGAATCTTTTATCCCTTTCCTTTTGTGAAATAAAATGCATTGACATTTAATTAACCTTTACAACAATGTAAACAACACAATTTCTGAAGGCAAATTGTATTTTCATAAGCTTTTAATTAATATTTATCAAACAATAAATTTAGTTAATAAAAACAAAACCATACTATTCAATTTAAACTTGCAATACTTTTTTATATATCTCTTTTTTTTAAAAAAAAAAAAATCTTATTATTTATATATATAACCTAATACCAAAACAAAACAAATTATTCCTTACATCTAAAACATGAACCAAAATACCTATTATTTATATGAACAATTACTAGACCCACTTAATCCTATGAGAACTCATAGTTGATAGTTATATTTTTCTCTTTACTAAATCTCAATTTTAAAAATTCAAAAATTTATTTTAAAATTATATTATCTCCATATTTGCTTTATTATTTGTTCCTTATAACCCTTTCTTAATTTGAACCAAAATTTCTTATCTCAAATTAATGTAATTTATTTTTATTTGTTAATAAATTTACCTTATATAATTTAAAAAACAACCATTGATTTCCATCTGTATTATTTATACCCAAAAATTTATTTTATAAAAATTTGAAATTTCGATATAACCCTTTTTTAAACAAACAGAAAATATTATTTTAATTCTTATTAAAACCATTTATATTTAAAACCAAAAACGATTTATTTAAAATTGTCATTTACTAAACAACTCCTTTAAACAAAAACAAACATTTCTTTTAAAGTCCTTTCATTACTTCAAATGCTACAAAGTAACGCATGACCTTCCAGTCAGCTGATGTAAATAAACAATCTTACGGGCGGCCATCTTGAAACATAGAACTTGATTTTTACACTTTTACAATACAACTATTTTTAAACTCTATTTTCTGTTCTTTCTACTAATTTTGTTTGTTAATAAGTTTGAACATATTTTTTTTCAATTTAATTTATTTCCAGTTTAAACCCTTTAAGAATTTATTTCAAAATTACATTTTTAAAATATCTTTTTAGAATTTAAATGCTATACTCTAACATGAGTCTTGCGCCATTTTGTTTCTTTTATCCCCACCCTTAAACAAAGCTATCAGCTCCTATCTTTTAATTTAAACAATTTGGAATCTACTATTTTTAAATGAATTTAATTTAATGAACAATTTCCCCTTTTAAAATTTTATCAAAACAAAAACTCCCATCTGCAAAAAGAAAACTATACAGATCTGACCTTAATTTTTCTGACAAAGGCTTGAGAGTCTTCCCTCTCCCTCAGGTGTTTCGATGGAACATCGAAGTGGGGGGTTGCATTCGTGCCGGTTCCAAGTGACGCTTATAGCTCCTTCCAAAATTTAAAAAGAGAAGTCCTCCATGTTGAAAACCCTCGTCCCTTTGTTTGAAATGGCCAACGCCCTGCATACAGCTCCTGTTCTGTTCCTACGGTGTCGTCCTCTGTCTACGCATCCTCTGCATGGGCATCTTGTGGATATTAAGCACTTGATGGTTAAATTTTGATTTGATAGTTAAATGAAACACTGTTCTAAACATCATTTTTAAAACACTACAAGCTTTTACACAGTTTATCGTTAATTTTCTACTTTTGCTATTTCAAAATTAAAACTGTTCTTCTCTTAAAAAACTTTGTCCCTATTTAAAACACTGCATACTTTCCTGTCCGTACCACAAGTAAAGTTGCATTTTTATATATTTTTCCGAAACACTTTAAGACTTACGACGCAGCACCTTTAGGTCTTAGTTATGAGCACCGCTTTCGGATAGATTTTAATCCGAAAGGGCCCCATTTATGAAACAGCACTTCCTACATTTGTATGTGTGCATAGCTAGTAAGGACTAAACCTTTTGTACTCAAGCACTTCGTGGGGGGAACTGATTGTGAGAAGGGTAACGGGTTTTAACTCTATTGTCAAGGAATTACTGCGTGAGTTTAGTGAGAAACTTCTTTTAAAGACAATCAATCAAAAAGAACTAGAAATAGTAAAGTTGAAATTTTAAAATTGATATCCTTAAAAAAGGTAAATTTACGAGGTACTAGATGTACTCGACTAAGTCACGACGTCCAAGTGTAATTTCAAAAGTAGAGGTTTAAAAGGACATAAATCCCAAAACCAGTTGCCTTAGAAAGGATATGGGACTCTTGATCAGGACAACAGAAAAAAGACAGGCAAGGATGGGTTGAAATGAGAATAAGGAAATCATTAGTGAACAGGACAGTGAGAAACTAAATTCACGAGAAACGATGAGCCATGAAGGAATTGAAAAGAGAGTCAGATAACTCCTGGGAGCCGGAGAGGGCAGTCTAGTTTTTGGAGGTGTAGGTGAAGAGAGTATAGTTCAAGGAGCCGGATTTTACTGGGTTTATGGAAGGAACTGAAGATGAAACTGGTAAAGGGGCTTATGGAAGAATGATTCATGTTCTGGAAGCAAAGGATACGGGAGGTGGTGGAACCGGAAAGTTGTCAGAGCGAAATAGTTTTTAAAGGAGCAGCTTTCGATGTTCCTTCGTCAATTTTTTGAATGTAAGTTGACCACGCCTAACAGACATTCGAACCAGTGCATGAGGGTCTTGTTTTTTTCTGTTGTTTTACCGTTGAAATTAGGCTAGCTAGTCGGACATCTATTTAAATTATAGTACAACTAAATTATTTTCTAAACTTGAATATTTAATAAAATCAGGCCTACGAAGCTAACTTTAGCGCTAAAACAATAACAAAAACCCCTTGAAATTACCAACTGTTCAGTGTTGAGGTTAAACAAGATCATAAAACAATTGTGATAGCTTGCAATATACATTTATCTAACTATTCTTGCCTAACACAAAATGTAACAGTAAAATAAATCAGTTCAACTTACTTTTACTACGGTTTTCTATTATAATTGTCCTATTTAGTCAGTTTGTCCAGTAAAGATTTTAAAATTATTTACTCAATCCTATTAGAATATTTTGTAACTCATGAGACTTTATAAAACGAGGGCTAATACAGACGAGAAAAAATACATGTGAGTTGGCTGCTCCTGGAAACCAAATTGGTGTTGAAATCTGCGACAAATACTAACTAGGTGTGGAAATATCACAGCTGTCTGTCTAGATGCCACTAACGTTTCACGAGGGACAAGAGCGACGCCCACTTCTATGGCATTGCATTTACATTGAAATGAGCTCTGATAACTCTGTGCTGTACATTGGAGATACGATGCTATAGTTATACAAGTAACGAGGGCCACAAAACCATTTGACAGCGCTGAACTTTAATATAACATTGCTGATGAGAGTAACAACTGAAAGCAAGATTACTGGGTAGCTACAATGAATGGAGCTCCTTTTATTTGTAGGAATTTAGCCTATATGAGATTAATTTGTGAGAAATAGTTCCTGCGTGTATAACATTGCCGCGATACAAGCAGAGTGTGCAACTAATGAATTGACAAGGGTGGTTTTAGCGCTAATCTACATCACTTTATCTATATATCTACACATTATATTACTATATACCTGTACACAATATTTACATATTAATACAGTAGATAATAAAAGTTTTTTCAAATTTTCTGCCAAGTTTTCAATAATTTCACCGGTTTACCATACCTTTGCCACTCGACCCTTAACAGAATCCGTGTTATCCGAGTTTTCAATTACCCGAGGCATCGTCGGTTCACACTACTTCGGATGATCGAGACTCTACTTTAATATGCTAATTTTACTTGAAATAATGGAAATAAAATAGTGTTTGCCATCTTCATTACTCCCTGACATTCACAAACAAAAGCTCTTACGTGAAAATGTTAGTTATAAAGTTGTATGAACGTCTTCTTAAGGTTTGTAAAAACATCGGAGTAGCGGGATAATGGCGGCATTTCTTTTCTTTGTCTCCGTTTAAAGAAGGAAGCTGCCAGGAAGGTTCCGACGTTACCCTAGGCTGTGAACTAATCGTAAAATTAAAGTTATACTTTTAATGAAGGTTTGCAGTTGCCAAGGTAAGTTTATCGTTTTCACGCTACACGTCCTCTCTGCCTCAGGTCCACCCAAGCTTTTCTTTGTCATCTTTGATACCTTATTTTGCTTATAGTGTGCATGGATACGTTATTATAAGAAATATCAACTTGATAAACAATATGAAATATATTATGAATTTAAATTATGCCAATAATATCGTCAGATTCTAAATACGTTTAACATAAGTACATAGAAAATACTAATACTGACTCAACTGATATATATGTGAAGATAAATACAGGGCTCCAATAAAGCAAATACTATATAGGGTGCAGCCCAGTGGTCTGCTCAAGATGGAGGCTCCCGCCACAAAAAATACCACATTTCAAATAAACCCGAACAAAAGGGCCCACAAAGATGCCAGCGCCACAAAGTAAAGGTTAAAGAGGCATGTACCTTATAGAGACTTGTACTACAAAGAAACCACCACAAATAGACTCATATCATAAAGTATTCCACACCATATAGAGACCCACACCACCAAGTATTCCGCACCATAAAGAGGCCGACACCATATAGTATTCCACACCACATAGAGGCTCACACTATTAAGTACTCTGCACCATAAAGAGGCCAACACTATAAAGTATTCCAAACCACATACAGGCCCACACCACTAAGTATTTCGAACCACAAAGAGTCCCTCACCACAAAGAATTCCACACCTCACCGAGAACCACACCACCAAGTATTCCGCATCATAAAGAGGCCCACACCATATAGTATTTCAAACCACATAGAGGCCAACACCACCAAGTATTACGGACCACAAAGAGACCCGTACCATAAAGTATTCCAAACCACATAGAGGCCCATACCACCAAGTATTCCGCATCATAAAGAGGCCCACACCATAAAGTATTCCAAACCACATAGAGGCCCACACCACCAAGTATTCCGCACCATAAAGAGGCCGACACCATATAGTATTCCACACCACATAGAGGCTCACACCATTAAGTACTCTGCACCATAAAGAGGCCAACACTATAAAGTATTCCAACCACATAGAGGCCCACACCATAAAGTATTCAAAACCACATAGAGGCCCACACCACCAAGTATTCCGCACCATAAAGAGGCCGACACCATATAGTATTCCACACCACATAGAGGCTCACACCATTAAGTACTCTGCACCATAAAGAGGCCAACACTATAAAGTATTCCAAACCACATAGAGGCTCACACCATTAAGAACTCTGCACCATAAAGAGGCCCACACCATAAAGTATTCCAAACCACATAGAGGCCCACACCACCAAGTATTCCGCGCCATAAAGAGGCCGACACCATATAGTATTCCACACCACAAAGAGGCTCACACCATTAAGTACTCTGCACCATAAAGAGGCCAACACTATAAAGTATTCCAAACCACATACAGGCCCACACCACTAAGTATTTCGAACCACAAAGAGTCCCTCACCACAAAGTATTCCACACCTCACAGAGAACCACACCACCAAGTATTCCGCATCATAAAGAGGCCCACACCATATAGTATTTCAAACCACATAGAGGCCAACACCCCCAAGTATTACGGACCACAAAGAGACCCGTACCATAAAGTATTCCAAACCACATAGAGGCCCATACCACCAAGTATTCCGCATCATAAAGAGGCCAACACTATAAAGTATTCCAAACCACATACAGGCCCACACCACTAAGTATTTCGAACCACAAAGAGTCCCTCACCACAAAGTATTCCACACCTCACAGAGAACCACACCACCAAGTATTCCGCATCATAAAGAGGCCCACACCATATAGTATTTCAAACCACATAGAGGCCAACACCACCAAGTATTACGGACCACAAAGAGACCCGTACCATAAAGTATTCCAAACCACATAGAGGCCCATACCACCAAGTATTCCGCATCATAAAGAGACCCGTACCATAAAGTATTCCAAACCACATAGAGGCCCATACCACCAAGTATTCCGCATCATAAAGAGGCCCACACCATAAAGTATTCTAAACCACATAGAGGCCAACACCACCAAGTATTCCGCATCATGAAGAGCCCCTCACCACAAAGTATTCCACACCTCACAGAGAACCACACCACCAAGTATTCCGCATCATAAAGAGGCCCACACCATATAGTATTTCAAACCACCTAGAGGCCAACACCACCAAGTATTACGGACCACAAAGAGACCCGTACCATAAAGTATTCCAAACCACATAGAGGCCCATACCACCAAGTATTCCGCATCATAAAGAGGCCCACACCATATAGTATTTCAAACCACATAGAGGCCAACACCACCAAGTATTACGGACCACAAAGAGACCCGTACCATAAAGTATTCCAAACCACATAGAGGCCCATACCACCGAGTATTTCGCATCATAAAGAGGCCCACACCATAAAGTATTCCAAACCACATAGAGGCCAACACCACCAAGTATTCCGCATCATAAAGAGCCCCTCACCACAAAGTATTCCACACCTCACAGAGAACCACACCACCAAGTATTCCGCATCATAAAGAGGCCTACACCATATAGTATTTCAAACCACATAGAGGCCAACACCACCAGGTATTACGGACCACGAAGAGACCCGTACCATAAAGTATTTCAAACCACATAGAGGCCCACACCACCAAGTATTCCGCATCATAAAGAGGCCCACACCATAAAGTATTCCAAACCACATAGAGGCCAACACCACCAAGTATTCCGCATCATAAAGAGCCCCTCACCACAAAGTATTCCACACCTCACAGAGAACCACACCACCAAGTATTCCGCATCATAAAGAGGCCTACACCATATAGTATTTCAAACCACATAGAGGCCAACACCACCAAGTATTACGGACCACAAAGAGACCCGTACCATAAAGTATTTCAAACCACATAGAGGCCCACACCACCAAGTATTCCGCATCATAAAGAGGCCCACACCATAAAGTATTCCAAACCACATAGAGGCCCACACCACCAAGTATTCCGCATCATAAAGAGGCCCACACCATAAAGTATTCCAAACCACATAGAGGCCCACACCACCAAGTATTCCGCATCATAAAGAGGCCCACACCATAAAGTATTCCAAACCACATAGAGGCCCACACCACCAAGTATTCCGCATCATAAAGAGGCCCACACCATAAAGTATTCCAAACCACATAGAGGCCCACACCACCAAGTAATTCGGACCACAAAGAACCCCTCACGACAAAGTATTCAATACCACATAGAGACCCACACCACCAAGTATTTCGCATCATAAAGTATTCAAAACCACATAGAGGTCCGCATCACAAAATATTCCCCAAAGTGGCCCACAACGCTGAGATGCCAGTTAATAAAGAGGCCATTACCAAAACATGTTTATTATTTCAAAGTTGATTTTTGATCAATCCAAAATTTAAAGTTGTTTGAACAAAATCTTGAGTTAATTGAAGGCTAATAAATATTATGGAAAATAACACTAACTCGATTTTTTTGTCATAGAATTAACCTGCAGTACTGTAATTAAGTAATGTGTATTCGCTTTACTTACCAAAATAATAGACTTTTAAGTTTGTACTTTTCTTCGCAAAAGACATTAGTTTACTAATGTTTTTTCTATAATTAATGTTAATCAACAATACAAGCAAATAGCTAACGTATTATATCCATCCAAAATTAAATTAAATATGTTTACATTATGGTCGAGTTCGGTACCATTTTTCATAGCTCTTAAGGATTTTTCAAATAACAGATGGAAATATATCCTTTATACAAAAGCTTATATATCTTCGTA
The DNA here is from genome assembly GCA_036971475.1 of Prosapia bicincta. Taxonomy (NCBI): domain Eukaryota; kingdom Metazoa; phylum Arthropoda; class Insecta; order Hemiptera; family Cercopidae; genus Prosapia; species Prosapia bicincta. The sequence goes on from JBAIZL010000001.1 coordinate 378,793,976, forward strand.
AGATAAACATAGTTGACTCATTTGCGAATTTGCTGCTGGGAATTAAATGTTTGTGTCTATCCGCATGCAGTCCCGCCTACATGGCTCAACCAGACTAAGAAGGTGCATACGTGTTACTACGTGTAAAATACTCCCTTACTACGTCATAATTTGTTTCTTACTTAATTAAAATTTCTATATTGTACTGTAACTCATTGAAGGTTTTGTATTATATTTCGTTCCCAGCACATAACATACTATACTCGACTCATGACAGCTGGTAAAATTAAAGCCTATTGCGTTTCATTAAGCTGAGCCCAGTATGAGCTCAAATTAATTACCCCGTGTAAAATTTTGATAAGCACTTAAATAAAAAATGTAATTATATTTTAAACTTGGTTCAAACTGGATTTCACTGATTCAAACATAGGTAATTATTTAAACAATTAAGTGAAAACTATTAACTTACTTGCTGCCGTGTTTCGAAACCCTGTTTTTTTTTGTCATTGATCTTTGAATCTTGTGAAGAATAATCTAAAGGTTCTACCAATGTAGATACAAAACACCCAGCATACTGCAGCGGGCAGTTTGCAATCTACAGGTTTCCAATAAATATAATACAATAATTAAATAAAATACAGGGCTCCAATAAAGCATAATCTATATAGAGTGCAGCCCATTGGTCTGCTCCAGATGAGGCACGCACCACAAAAAATACCACACTTCAAAGAAACCCGTACACGAGGGCCTACAAAGATGCCAGCACCACAAAGTATAGGATAAAGAGGCCTGTAATTAATAGAGACTCTTACTACAAAGAAACCACAACCGCATGTAAACTCGCACCACAAAGTATTCCAAACCACATAAAGGCCAACACTACCAAGTATTCCACACCCCATAGAGGCCCATAACACCAAGTATTCCGCACCACAAAGTGGCCAGCAATACAAAGTATTACACACCATATTGAAGCCCACAATACTACGTATTTTGCAACATAAAGAGCCCCTCACCACAAAGTATTCCACACCACATATAGGCTTATGACACCGAGTATTCCGCACCACAAAGAGGCCCACAATACAAAGTATTACACACCATATAGAGGCCCACAATACTACGTATTCCGCAACATAAAGCGCCCCTCACCACAAAGTATTCCACACCACAAAGAGGCCAGCAATTCAAAGTATTACACACCATATTGAAGCACACAATACTACGTATTTCGCAACATAAAGAGCCTCTCACCACAAAGTATTCCACACCCCATATAGGCTTATAACACCGAGTATTCCGCACCACAAAGAGGCCCACAATACAAAGTATTACACACCATATAGAGGCCCACAATACTACGTATTCCCTAACATAAAGCGCCCCTCACCTCAACGTATTTCACACCACAAAGAGGCCAGCAATACAAAGTATTACACACCATATTGAAGCACACAATACTACGTATTCCGCAACATAAAGCGCCCCTTACCACAAAGTATTCCACACTAAATAGAGGCCCATACCACCAAGTATTCCGCACTACAAAGAGGATCACAATACAAAGTATTCCTCATCATATAGAGACCCACAATACTAAGTATTTCTCAACATAAAGGGGCCAGCTCCACAAAATGTTCCGCGTGGCAAATGATGTCGCCCCACAAACTGACCCCCAACGCTAAGATGCCAGTTCACAAAACATGTTTATTGTAACATAATTTTTCTTTAATTAATCTTAAATTTAAAGTTGTTTGAACAAAATCTTGAGTTATTTGAATGCTAATAAATATTATGGAAAATAACACTAACTCGACTTTTTATCATAAAATTAACCAGTAGTACTGTAATTAAAGAATGTGTATTCGTTTTACTTACCAAAATAATAGACATTTAGGTTTGTACATTTCTTCGCAAAAGAAATTAGTTTACTAAATTTTTTTCTTTAATTAATTTTAATCAAAAAAACAAGCAATTAGCTTACGTATTATATCCAGCCAAAATTAAAATAAATATTTTTACACTATGGTCGAGTTCGGTACCATTTTTCATAGCTCTTTAGAACTTTTCAAATAACTGATGAAAATATATACATTATACAAAAAACTTATATCCTCGTAAGATAAACGTAGGAGGCTCATTTGCGAATCAGCTGCTTGAAAAATAAATGTTTGGGGATATCCGCAGGTAGTCCCAGCTACATGGCTCAACCAGACCAAGACGGTGCATACGTGTTACTACGTGTCAAATATTTCGGTATAAGACATAAGTCGTTTCTTACTTACTACGTCATACTAGAAAATACTTCCTTACTATGTCAAAATTTGTTTCTTACTTAATTCAATTTTCTATATTGTACTGCAACTCATTGAAGGTTTTATACACCAAACTAACTATTTTTATATTTCGTTCCCAGCACCTAACATACTATACGACTCATGACAGCTGGTAAAGTTGAAGCCTATTGCGTTTCATCAAGCTGAGGGAAACACCTACGAAGCTCCACACGAGAAATAAAGCAACCTACTTGTTACTCAAAACCTTTATCACTTAAATAAAGGCTGATCTAGCCTACGTTATTGTACAAGTTCCGGCAAGTTTTAGCCTCAGGTAAGACAACACAAAATTGTATCCAGATCTATCAAACATTTGACGATGTATGAAAATATGGATTAAGAAATATAATATACATATTGGTTTTTTTTTTGTTTTTTTGTGTGTAAGAAATGGTAAAAGTGCTGCTGCTGAAGGCATTGGATTTTAAAAACAATTTAAAAGTAGTTTATATTTTAAAATAAAAGTTTTAATAGTTAGTCATTTATTATTACCATTTTAGAGTTTTTAAATCATTTAAAATAGAAAAAATGTTTAAAATAGTATTGTATCTCATGATAATACCTACAATGATTATATCTATTACTTAACCTTAACCTTATCTAAATCTTCACTAAACCTTATCTAACTTTTTTGAAATACGACTGATTCAAATCCATCAAAAAGTTCACACTCTCATTACATATATATATATATTGTTCAAATATTCCTTTTTTGTACTTATTGTGGATGACCACTCGGGGGATAAAATTCGTTCAAATAATATATCATTGGTTGAATTTAATAATGGATAACGTATAGTTTTATGTCGGTGAAAAAGACCAAGCTATGCAATATATTTACTTCGTCCCATTTGGCTTAAAATAAGTGATAACATATGATTTCATAAAACAGCTGATCTTATGTTATATGTTATGTGGTAGAACAGCAGGTTGTGTTACTTTATTTATATTAATTTAATTATTTAATAAAATGTAACTCAAATAAATTTCTTTTACTAAAGTAGTAATTGACTATTTAGTAAATTGACTACACATAAATCCCAAAACTGCATTAGATCAGCTGATTTCATTAAATCGAAGAGAAGAGACGGACCAGAGCATTATTTTCAGGACCAAAACACTTACCTAAATGCACATTTCACATAGTTAAAGACTTTAAAAAGCAATTATAAAACGCGAAGTCCATATTGTGTTTTCTCCACGTAGTGTGTATTATAACTTGGGAAAGTGAGTTTAGAATTAGAGTCATGAATCAAAACGAAATGTAATTTAGCAGCAAGAGCTAGATTGCGCCTGGGTCGAGGCTAACCTTCCCGCCCTTGCATCTTAATCACTGGAATCACGCTGAATATGACATAAAAAAGCTCTAAAATTTCTAAAACTCCAACACCAAAAAACAACCACCAAAGCATACGTACAGAATTTGTCAACTTTAATACAGAAGCTTAAAATTTATATATATATATATATATATATATATATATATATATATATATAAAATACGTTTTCGTGTTTAATAATTTAAAACAACATAGGTTATTCAAATACAAGAATATTAATTAATTTATATCCAAAGCTTTTCGTTGGTAAATAGTACCAATATCATCAGGAATGAAAATTACAATAATGTCAACAATAATGATGTTGGTACTGTTTACCAACGAAAAGCTATGGATATAAATTAATAAATATTCTTGTATTTGAATAACCTATGTTGTTTTAATATATATATATATATATATATATATATATATATAATTGTATATATATATAATTATATATATATATATATATATATATTAGAGAGACCACTGATAGGATTGGCAGACCCTTTAGGAGGCATGGCATACGTTCTGTTTACAAACCTAACATCACCATCGACAAGGTTCTTGGTAACGCCAAAGTAAGATCTTCTTGGAAAACCAAGGCGTTTACAGCGTTTCTTGTGGAGTTTGTAAGAAATCGTACATTGGCCAAACGAATAGACGTATCTCAGCTAGGCTCATGGAGCACAAACTTGGCCTTGGAAACAAGCAAAAAACGTCGGCTCTGTACAAGCACCACTGCGATACAGGGGTTGGTGGTTCTTCCGTTCCAAGCTGGACGCTTGGAGTTGAGGTCACCAGCCATTAGGGCAAGGTTTGGAGAGGAAAGAACGAGGTCAAGTTCGGTGGGGTTTAGGTGGGATCGTGGAGGCTTTTAGGAAGAGATGATGGTAGTTTGGATGTTATTGGTCGAAACCTCGATGGCAGTGTTCTCGATGTTGTTGGCACTAACTGCAACGCGTTGATGAGTTATCTGACGGTGCACGAGAATAGCAGTTCCTCCTGACGAAGGCACTTCCGGAACTGTCGGCCTATGGACGACAAACGACGCCAGTGAAAAGCGATGGTGGGATTCGGAGATGAGTGCGACGTCCACATCATACTCTATAAGGAAGGATTGTAATTCGGATTTCCTTTGGCCAAGGCCATTGGAGTTCTCAAACGTGATGCACTAGCCGTGGCTGAAGAGGGTGGATGAAATAGAGGTAAGGATGAGGGTGACGAGTGACTGCACATCTCGAACTTGAAACAGTTTTGGAATAAGTTCTTGAATGAACTGCGCCAAAACTGCGTTTGAAAGGACAGGTGATCCAGATTCTGGTTAGGGTGTTTGGAAGAAAATGGAGATGACTGGTGTAGCGTTTACGGCAGGTGCTGGAGACTGAAGGTCTGTGGGTTGAACTTGTGGTGGTGCCTGACTGGCCACCGGTACAACTGATGTTTAGGTAAAGGAGTGCCGGAAACTGTACTGTCGAACGTTTCGTTTAAAGATTTCGGAGTAGGTGCAGGTTTACCCTTAGAGATTCTAGGGACAGGAGTAGAGGGTTTTAGAGTGAGGGTTGGAGGTCAAACTACCTCTCACCTCGCTGTCATCTCCTGTTCCCGGCGTTGGACAGGAGATAATGCCGCTGGCGTCCTGCTCTGCCGATGGAGTAGATTTTTCTAGTGGCGGCATCCTTTATAATTTGTGGTGTGAAAACCTCCGCAGTTGCAGAAAACGGGGGTTTCGTCTGGTTTTTTGAGACAGAAGGTCTTCTCATGGGACGTCCAACACTTGACGCAACGTGGAGTCAAATAACAATTCACAGAGATGTGTCCGTACCATTGGCAGTGGAAATACTGTGGCATTCCCGGTCAAAGTATGATATCCCATCCCTTTGCTGGTCAGAAGTAGCTAAACAGTGTTGAAGTTGTCAACGGTTGACGTCATTTTAAATAATTTCCCCTAGCATCTGACATCTAGGGGATTTTTAATTGCGGCCTGCAACTCTCTGGCCAATTCCAACCACTTTTCCGGCGATGATAGGACATCGTCCGATCAGGGGACTTTTTTGAGTGTGGAGGAACCTCCAATAGTGAATAGCGTAGACAGTGTTGCTCCTGACCATTGTCCGAAGAGGAATGAAGCCCCTACCACACACACCTGAGCCAAACAATTACTCACATTCCTTTCCTTTTGTTCACCTTTGCTTACATTTTGCACATTTCGAACAGGCGTATCTCAACTATGCTTGAAGAGTACAAACCTAGACGTAAAACATTGGCCCGCAGTGTTGAAAAGTGTCATCGAGAGGTTTTATGGGCAGAAAGGAGAACAAGCATTTGTAACATAACTTTGTCTACAGCATTTACTGTATATTGTAATAACAGCATACTGCAATAATGTACTTGCTATGTAATACAGTTTATATTTACAGTATGGAGATGTACGACAAACGAATGTTACCACGTTGTTAGAACAATCTTACCATGTTATCTTTTCCTTAGAAATATAAAGTAATAAGAAATATCCTTCAACATGAATTGTTGCCCTAATTAAATGGGAAGATGTGTTTAAAGAAGAATAAAATATCCTTTTCTTCCCTTTACATTTTTTATCGGGTGTTAAAGAAGAAAGTAACTTGAAGAAAGCAATTAATGAGTAGTTAACTTGTTCCGGGAAGCTAGTACTGTTGCCAAACAGATATTAATTTCAACATTTCTTTTGATTAATTTACACTGTAATTGTTTTTAACTAAACTTTGTTTTCTAGCTTCAACTAATTTTAGTTTTATATGGGAATAAATCTTTTCCCAAAAGGGACAAGGTATGCAATATAGCTATTTTATCCAATTAAATAAGTGAGAACATGTGATTTCATGAAACAGCTTTATGTTATAGGTTATGTGGAAGGACTGCTGTTTAACGCATATGTTATGTTACTTTATATATATATTGGAATTAATAAATAAAATACGACTGAAATAAATCTCTATTTTTGACATAAGTAACAATTGACTTTAATTCTTTTTTATGCCAACGACAAAGCAAAGATTAATGATAATAAAGATATTTGAGGCTGTAAGCGACTCCATTCTTTGGCTAGCAGTGCCGTAGTGAAGGTGATTTAGTTATGTGATGCGGGCGTGCTGTGATGTCTTAAGTGGCGCGTAGATTACTTGGCAATAACAACACGTATTACATCAACTCGCTAAGAGCTAAAGTTACTGCCTAATTTCCTGTTGTACACAATGTAATGTAACACTTGCTAACTCGCTCCTACCTGACATCGCTAATGTCCGTAAGCCTAACTGCGACAAATATAACACAAGTTTAATGTAACCATTGCAGGAGGTTTAATAAGGTGGGTTAGGCGTCGGAAGCGTGTATTGTTAGCATTGCCGAGGGCGATGCAAGCTAATTAAATTTCGCAATATCACTCTCATTAACAATTGTGTTCGATACAGCATTAAGAGGCATAATAATAGCAAAACCTGTTCTGTGGTTACGTTTAGAACATCTTATAAATCTATGTGTTTAAGTTATGCATACAGTATTCGTGATATTAGCCTTATGTTCTTTACTGTAGTTCACTAAGTTACCGCTTACATGTGCACGATCCCACGGATCAAGTTGCCTAAACAGCGCCGTTTTTTGTCTGAGTCTGTAATGTATACACATTTACGGACAAGTTTACAACGTTTTTCATATAAATTACTCTTTTCAGATTAGGCTTTGTTTTAATTCCTACTACAAAGCATAATTTAAAGTAATAAATAATGGTCAAACCCGATTAACCACAAATATTTTATTTTTATTAATATCTGAACTAAGTCTTATTTGTAATGCATTTGAGGATGACTAATTGGTATCTAAAATGTACTTAAAATAAAATATTTATGGTTTCAGATTTCTGAGCAGAACTTGTATATACCCGAGTCTAAAGAATTTAGCTTGTATTTGTTTGTAGAGCTATTAAAATAAAATAAAAAGGTATAACCGTTTCAGTGGTGTTTATTTTAGCACATAAGGTATTAAATCTAGTCAGTTGAACAATTTATAACTACTAAATTAAATACTTGTAGTGAAGTATGTTAACAATATGCAGCTGCGTTTAAGGATTTTTTTTTTTTACCGTCAGGTGAACATGATAAAACGCGTACTTGGTACTTCGTCTAGTACTTGGGGTCGCGTCTCATCTCAACGACCCTCCCACACGCACATCGGTTCCGAATGCTCAGGCAATCGCGCTTTTAGCTGGAACGAATTTACTTTATTACCATCCTATGAAGCGCTGGTGATGCGAAATATTTTGCCAGCGTAACGCTTTTGCAGATCGCCTGCCATGCCATACGAAAAATCTCTGCTTTGCGCTATGTCTCTCCTCCGGCATTGATTAACTCTGGCAACATACTGATTGCATTTAATTAAACTCTTTTCCTTAACTCCTCCAGTAGACATACACTAGACTAGGGCGTATTATGGTTGCAATAGCAAGTTAAGTGTACCTATTCTAAGCGTTTTCTGAAAGAGGACAATTTCAATATTTTCCAAATTTGCATCAAAACGTAATATGTGTTGAAGCTCTGTCTCTACAGTAGACATACATTAAACTAGGGCGTATAATGGTTGCGATAGCAAGTTAAGTGTATCTATTCTGAGCGTTTTCTGAAAGAGGACAATTTTAATATTTTCCAAATTTGCATCAAAACGTAATAAGGTTTGAAGCTCTGTCTCTACAGTAGACATACACTAAACTAAGGCGTATGATGGTTGCAATAGCAAGTTAAGTGTATCTATTCTGAGCGTTTTCTGAAAGAGGACAATTTCAATATTTTCCAAATTTGCATCAAAACGTAATATGTATTGATGCTCTGTCTCTACAGTAGACATACATTAAACTAGGGCGTATGATGGTTGCAATAGCAAGTTAAGTGTATCTATTCTGAGCGTTTTCTGAAAGAGGACAATTTTAATATTTTCCAAATTTGCATCAAAACGTAATAAGGTTTGAAGCTCTGTCTCTACAGTAGACATACACTAAACTAAGGCGTATGATGGTTGCAATAGCAAGTTAAGTGTATCTATTCTGAGCGTTTTCTGAAAGAGGACAATTTCAATATTTTCCAAATTTGCATCAAAACGTAATATGGTTTGAAGCTCTGTCTCTACAGTAGACATACACTAAACTAAGGCGTATGATGGTTGCAATAGCAAGTTAAGTGTATCTATTCTGAGCGTTTTCTGAAAGAGGACAATTTCAATATTTTCCAAATTTGCATCAAAACGTAATATGGTTTGAAGCTCTGTCTCTACAGTAGACATACACTAAACCACGACGTATGATGGTTGCAATAGCAAGTTAAGTGTATCTATTCTGAGCGTTTTCTGAAAGAGGACAATTTCAATATTTTCCAAATTTGCATCAAAACGTAATATGGTTTGAAGCTCTGTCTCTACAGTAGATAAACACTAAACTAAGGCGTATGATGGTTGCAATAGCAAGTTAAGTGTATCTATTCTGAGCATTTTCCGAACGAAAAAATAGTTCAAAGTTTTCCGAAAAACAATTTTTCCTCAGAACGTAATATGTGTTAAAGCTCTGAGCAAAATGGGTTTTTAAAGGCTCCATATTTACCAGTCGCAATTTATAAAAAAAATATACGTTTATTGTAAACATCTTCACTTAATTTTGGGGTTTCTTTCGATAAAATCTTTGATTTAATTTTATTTGTTCTCTTTTAAAATTTGAATTTGCATTCATTGTGGTTAGGATTTTGATACAAATGAGATATATTTTAGGCAAGTTTAGACATTATGAGAAACGTCTGCTTGTTATATTGCTTGCAAACAAAATATTGGCGTCCTATTGTAAAAACGCTAAGCTTAGGTACATATCAAATGCTATTGCCTCCAAAACTGTGACTTTTACAGCACTAGAGGACTGCACTGGTTACAGACCTATAAGGCAAAGAAGACCACACAACTAACTATCCCGCACCACAAAATGACCCACATGACAAATTGCCCTTTATGTCAAAGCACCTCGTAGTAGCAAAAAACCATCACCACAAAGAGGTCCACACAACTAATTATCCCACACCACAAAGTGCCCTATATGTCAAGAAAACCAGTACCTCAAAGAGACTACCCCTGTAAAGAGGAACACACAACTAACTATACCGCACCACAAAAAGACCAACAAGACTAATTGCCCTATATGTCAAAGACACTCGTAGAAAAACACCATCACCGGAAAGAGGTCCACACTGCTAAATTATCCCACACCACAAAGTGTCCTATATGTCAAAGAAACCCGTACCACAAGGCGAATACCACCGCAAAGAAGTCACACAACTAATTATGCCCACAACACAAAGTTCCCTATATGTCTAAAAAAACCCGCACGCCAAAGATACTACCACTGTAAAGAGGTACGTACAACTAAATTTCCCCCACTACAAATAGCTGCTCCAAATATTCATTAATGTTCTACTCCATGTACTAATCTCTAGGCAGAGCCGTCCATGTGTAGATCTATATGCACTGCATTAATCTGACCCCATGCATAGTTACCTAGAATGATAGAATCACGGAGTTGTGTTGAAAGCAATGATGCTACAGCCGCAACACAGAGTGGAGATCATGAAGGCAGTTGGAATAAAGAATGATAGAATCACGGAGTTGTGTTGAAAGCAGTGAATCCCCACCCTAACTCCAGATAAACTGTCAAGGGTGGGCGTTGGCTAGTAAGTAAGTACTTATTCTTGTCCCTGGACCGGGCCCAGGATTACTGCAGTCCCATCTTCAGGGATGCCCATCTCTACTGGTCAGATCGTCGCCAAATGGCTCTACTGCCAAGGGTGGGCGTTGGCTAGTAAGTAAGTTAGTAAGTATTTATTTTTGTGATATTCGTCGCTTTCCCGAGGTCAAATGTTAGAGAGATAATTTGAACTATAAGACCCAATACAAATGTTTATGGAATGTAAAGGGAAACCTGTCGATGAGTTCAGCGATCTTGCTTGGATAAGCGATTTAGCTTTCTGTGCAGATATTACAAAGGCCATCAATATCGTCAACCAAAATTGCAATATCCAGACAACCTCATTCATTATCGCTTCGACTGAGTTAGTCATTTGAGTGCAAGCTCGATCTGTGGCAAAAGCAATTTAGGGTCTTTGAATGAATTAATTTTGAGAAATTATCACAATGTGAGGATTATGATATATGTTATTGCATTTGATGAATTCAAAGAAGTGTTTCAATCTCGATTTCCTGACTTTAGAAAAAGGGAAAAGTTAATTGACTTGTTTGCCCGGCCTTTCATTGTCATTGTCAGTGATGCACCAGGAAATATGAAATGGAACCCACTGACTTGCAGTCAACTCGGAATTAAAAGAAAAGTATAACTTGAGCTTAATGGAAATTTATTTCAAGTATATTGACAAGGACAATTTCCCTAATATAAGAATACACGCTTTAAAAACTAAGAGCCTTTTTGGAAGTACCTATCTCTGAGAGCAGTTGTTTTCCAAAATGATCTTTGTAAAAAATAAATTCCTAAGCAGGTTAACAGGTATCCATCATCAAAACTCGCTGAAAGTGTCAACTTCGAATATTAAACCTGAAATTGACAAACTCGTTAAAAAGATTCAGTGTCAAACAGCCAATTGATAATTTAACTTTCAACATTTTGGTATGTATAAATATCCATCTTTGGACTCTAATTTCATTTTTACTTAATTTTTTTAACTCTTTTCTTTGGCCTGGTAAAATTTAAATTACTTTTAATGAACAACAAGTATGTATTGCAAATGCATTATTTCTGGTATTTTATAGACCATAATTTCCAGCAAAATGCGTAAAATAGTTATAATAGTTGAGTTATACAGTGGGCATACTTAAGTAATAAAGTACGTTACAATGCTTGTTTCAAAATACAAATTTACACATACGTCATGTTTCCCAATATCCCAATAAGCCGCACAGAATACAAATAAAACAACACATTTTATTAATTAAAATTATCATAGCCTCAGTTTTAAAATACATTGTTTTACTTAAAAAATAAAAGTTTGTAAACAAAAGCTGTCTAGTTTATTTCGCATTTTTTTGTGCTAAACTAGAGTAAACTGTGATTTTCATTCAATAAATTTAAAAAAAACTTCTCTGGACCGCTCATTAGGTGTGTGTAGTTGGGCAATATCCCCACACTAGTATGAACGTTTTTCTCCCATATAAAACTAAAATTATTAAATTAAATAATATTTTAAAAAATCTGTATTATCATCAAGTGTCATCCACTACAAGTTTAAAAAATGTATTTAAACTCGAGTGGATGAGTAAAATGTATTTTATGAACGACTGAAAATTTGACCAAGATATATATATAAGGAGAGTTTGAACTAACAGAAGGAATTGAAAACAAAAGTTTTAGGTGTGGAATGCTGTACTGTGCAACTAGGAATCTGGGTAAATTGTATTTGCAAATAATTTGTTTGGCATTGATAAAACGTATTTTAAACACAAAAGAAATACCACGAATCATTGTTGCAAATCACAAACGACTAGTGCAATAAATTGGAATAATGGACGTAATAATGGAACCGTGAACGGGTAACGAAAACAAGTATTATTAGAAAACAAAATTAAAGTCAATTCCTACTTAGGTCAACAAGGAAAAAATTTATTTTTAGTTACTTTTTAGTAAATAATTACAAATAAAATAACATAACTTATGCGTTAAGGCAGCTGTTCTACCACTAACCTATAAACCAAAATTTGCTGTTTTATAAAATCATTTGATACCGCTTATTTCAAGCCCAATGTGACAAAATAAGTATATTGCACACCTTGCCCGTTTTGTGAAACGTTTTTCTCCCATATAAAACTAAAACTTAATAATTAAATATTATTTGAACAAATCTGTAATAACAAGTGTCATCCACTACAAGTTTAAAAAATGTATTTGAACTAGAGTGGATGAGAAAAAAAGTATTTTATTAACGACTGAAAATTTGAACAAGATAATATAAGGAGAGGGTAAACTATTAAAAGGAAATGAATAAAAGGTTTTTCTTTGGAAGGCTGTACTGTACAACTAAGAATCTGGATAAATTATATTTACAAATAATTTGTTTCGCACTGATTAAATCTATTTTAAACACAACAGAAATACCACGAATCATTTTTGTAAATCACAAACGGCTAGTGCAATAAATTGAATTGTCTTTGAGTCCGGTCAGATTTGCAATAACTATGTCATTCTGATGAAGCGGCTCGCGCTAAAACAAAGCCGCGTTGGGAACCGGGGAATTGTGAAACAAGCACCATTAAGTTTATTGCAAAGCAACCCTTGGGGGAAGAAGAGTGTAGCGATTCTATAAAAGATTACTTTTCTGAAGGTTATACTTTATTGCAAAAAGGATAGATAAAAAAAAAAAACAATTTTTAAAAGAATCTCTATTGTAGGCGAAAGTGGTGAGTTAATAACGTGACGTCGCCATTGTAACTCTTTACGTTAAATGGTTCTTCGCTCAATGAACAAGCTATAGGATTTGTGGCATATCAGAGTTGGTGTAACGTAAATTTAACGCTTGGTTAAATAGCGGATCTCTTTCTCAGCTGATGTTTGGGTTTAGCGTTGCTCGGTCTCCGAACTGCTAGGGCCTCGATATGGGCAATGAAACCATTAGTTAACGAAGGAGGGTTGTTAACCTCTAACAAGCTAAATGAATCTCCCCTTCCAATACAGCCGGCCGGGTCAATATTTTTGGGATGTTTTAGAGTAAAGGGTATAGAACAGGGCAATTGCCAAACTTTAAAGGCCCATTTACTCACTTCCTTGTAGCACAAAAACTGAAATAGCATAAAAATTTTACAAAACCCATTGAAATACAAAATTACCTAAAAAGACTTACCGATTCCATGTTACTGTACACAATCACGCTTCTCTATATAATCCAGCTCCGCTTCGGAACTGGATCGCTACAAATAGAGATTGAACAGGGATCGTTACAAATAGAGATGGGATAGGGATTGTTACAAATAGAGACGGAACATGGATCACTATACAGAGAGATAGAAGATAATCACTACGAATAAATATAGTAAGGATTTGGAACATTTAAAGATAGAACAGGATGCCGACAAATAGAGCTAGAACCGGATAAATACAATTAGAGGAGGAACAGAGCCGATGTATCAAAGAGATGGATAAAGGATCGTTGCAAGTAGAGATATTAAACGATATCTTAAAATTAAGGAAGAACTTCGTCCTCACAAATAAAAATAGAACAAAATCGTTACGATTACAGATAAAACGGGATAACTAGAATTGAAAATGGAAAAAGATTGCTGCAAATAGTGACAAAAAAGGGGTAGCTATAATTAGATAAAACATGGTCCCCTCAGATAGAGATTGGACAGGGTAGTTGGAGTTAATTGTAGAATGGGATCGCTCCAAATAGAATTATGTAAGTTACCCAATAGATATCCCCAATGGGTGACCGAACGTGGATCACTAGAATTACGTAAAGATCAAGAGTTTTATTCATTTAAATATAGAAAGGGATTGCTTAAAATAGAGATGGGACATGATTAAGAGATAGAACAGTGATCCCTAAAATAAGGTATAGAAAAGAATTTGTAATATTAGAAATGGAATAGGATCCCTACAGTAAGGAATGAAATAGGGATCCCTAAAATTAGAGGTTAGATAGGTTGGGTATAATTAAATACAAAACCGTATCCATACAACAGACCTTGAAAATATCGCTAAAGCTAGAGATAAAACATGATCGTTGTAAAAAGAGATGGAATAGGATTCCTATAGTAAGGAATCAAATAGGGATCCCTAAAAATAGAGACTGGATAGGTTTGGTATAATTAAATATAAAACAGGATCCATTTAAATAGAGCTTGAAAATATCCTTAAAACTAAAGATAAAACAGGATCTCTAGAAACGGAATTAGATTAGGATCTCTATTTATTTATGCTTTCAATTGGAGATAGAACAGGTTTGCTACACAAAGGATGGAATGAAATTGCTAAAATTATAAATATCACAGTATCATTAGGACGAGATACTGGAGTCGGAAGATGCACACGAAGATAAGAGTGGGTAACAGAGTGTGGTCGAATTTACTCACTGAGTTGGAAGTGGGCAAGCCTAGGAGGTAAGAGACTGTGACTGAGTTAAAAGAGATTAAATTGGTGTAGTCCCTCATGCACATTGAATTAGGAGTGAACAAAATGGAGTAGTCGGAGCTGCATACTAATTTAGAATAGAAACAAACTACGTTGCAGACTGAGATAGGAGAGGGGAAAATGTCACAGACAGAGTCGCACACTAACTTGGAAATTAACGAGAATACGTAGTAACAGAACTATATTAGGTTAAGAGTGAACGACTCTACGTAGTCGGAGAGGCACACTGAGTTAGGGGTGGAGAAAACGGAGCTATCGAAGTTGCATGTTAGTTTGAAATGAACAAATTTAGGGGATCGGAGATACAGATTAATTAAGGCGTGCTCTGAACGATGCAGACGGAGTCTAGTCTGAGGTTTAAGTAAATTAGACTACGTGTAAGAGATGTACATGAGGAGTGCAGTCGGAGTCGCTAACCGAGTTGGAATTGAGCGTGACGCTGGGAGAAGACAAGAAATTGTACTCTGATTTGGGAGAGGATGAAAGTATGCTGTAAGTAATGCATATTAAGTTAGGGGTGGAGATAACGATGCAATCGGAGTTGCACACTGAGTTGGAAGTGAACGAAACGATGCAGTTGTATTGCTCACTGAGTTGGAAGTGAACAGGATGACGCAGTTGCAATGAACACTGAGTTGGAAATTAACGAATCGATGCAGTTGCAATGCACACTGAGTTGGAAGTTAGCGAGACGATGCAGTTATATTGCACACTCAGTTGAAAGTGATCGAGACGACGCAGTTATATTGTCCATTGAGTTTCATAATTACCTGATTTTTGTCAAGGTTTGCGTTTTGTTTTAAAAATGTCAAATTTCTTTCTTTTATTATATGTTCATTACTATTTTCAATTGTAATAATTTTATAGTCTTAGTTATATATTTACGGTGTAAATGCAAACAATTGTAATAATTTTATAGTCTTAGTTATATATTTACGGTATAAATGCAAACAATTGTAATAATTGTATAGTCTTAGTTATATATTTACGGTGTAAATGCAAACAATTGTATTAATTTTATAGTCTTAGTTATATATTTACGGTGTAAATGCAAACAATTGTAATAATTATATAGTCTTAGTTATATATTTACGGTGTAAATACAAACAATTGTAATAATTTTATAGTCTTAGTTATATATTTACGGTGTAAATGCAAACAATTGTAATAATTTTATAGTCTTAGTTATATATTTACGGTGTAAATGCAAACAATTGTAATAATTTTATAGTCTTAGTTATATATTTACGGTGTAAATGCAAACAATTGTAATAATTTTATAGTCTTAGTTATATATTTATGATGTAAATGCAAACAATTGTAATAATTTTATAGTCTTAGTTATATATTTACGGTGTAAATGCAAACAATTGTAATAATTTTATAGTCTTAGTTATATATTTACGGTGTAAATGCAAACAATTGTTTTCAGTTGGGAGAGGAGTAAGAGGGAACTGGATTTATCTGACATTTCGATGCGTATGAAATGTTGCCCTTCGCCCGAGGTCGATACTTTGGGCTCACTTCAGAGGCCTCCTTCTCCGCCCCTAACTATTTCTCGGCTGTCTCGAGCAGGCGAGTTTCTCAGAACTCTGCTCTATATTTGTCGTGTTCAAGACTGCACCAGTTAATGTTCGTATTGCGCTCGACGACAGATTTTGCCAACATTGCAGTGCAAAATAATCCTTCCCCTAGAGTTATGCTGTCACTCAACATATTTACTTTTATTTTATATTTCAAATATTATTTCGTACTCGAAGTAATCCGAAAAATGCAAAAAGCAAATAATATAACTAGCAAGATTTTATTCGTATGAATTTTAGTGAAGTATTACCCATATATATTAAATATATAGGTTGTATATAGCAGTCATTCCAGGCAAGCATTTATACAAACCTAAAATATAACGATATGGCTATTGTGAGCGCCAACTATACGGCTCTCATAGACATACGAGGATTCGGCTCAGTTTGTAGTTGACGAGGGTAAGAGTTAACACACCGAAACACAATCCCAACTTCCGATTTTTCGGACGTGTTGAAAAATCGAGTTCGATCCCAACGTCCAAATTTTGGGACGTTCATAAAATATTTTAAAAAATATATAATATAATCAGGAAAATAATTCTTGCATATATTATACCTTTAGTAATGAACTCGTTTACAAAGCTATAGTACTAAAATGCACTGCTAGTTTGATTTAGCAACTCTGTTTTATTTTTAAATAAATAAAACCTCTAAACTCGAAAACTAAGTTGTATTTTTTAATACCCCTGAAGATGATTGCTGTGCAATTGAAATGTACATAAGGTTTAAATAAAAGTTATTTGTGGTTTAGAGGTTTTATTTATTTAAAAATAAACATTACGCCACAGTTGCTTCATATAGTTAACTCTGTTTTAGTTCACACGCGATGACTGTAGCCGCGTCAGCTATCATTTTTGTAAGTCGTGTGTGAGTGGTCTGTTACTCACATTTTGTTGTGAAATTGATCTCTTTGTTTGGAAGTCTAGTGTTGATATTGTTTACCACAAGTTTATTATTGTTTGTAGCTGTTTTTGTTAGTATATATAAGTGTTACTGTAGATAAGATGAAAACCTTTTATTTGTGACGATAAGACAACATAAAAACATTTGATTAAAGCTGAAATAGACTTATTCGCGTTTAATTTGCAACTTTATGAGTGACCTGAACAATTAATTTAATTTTTATAGATTATAAAGTGTTTTTCGCAATGTTATGCTGTAGAACTAAATGTGCACTTTTTAGTTATACACATAAGTCTCCGTTGTTTGGACAAAACCCCATTTTTATGTGTAGATAGACAAGATGCTTTTATTAAGGAACAGATTTTTAATTTTATGTTCTCTATATAAAATAGAAAAAGAAAGTATTGGGGAAATATTTTTTAGTGAGTAACACTAATTTTCTCATAATTTTGTTGTTGCATATTCCTTATCCTTCAAGGTAAGTGTATGTTATAATAAAGTCTTGGAGAAATAAATTAAAAAAGAATCATACAAATAAAAATTTGGTGTGTGTTTTGTCACATCACTACTTTTTCAGTAAATCATGGTCAGGACCGGAAGAGATACCCGTGCAAGACGTCCTGGGATCAGAAAGGGTTAAAGATTATAAAAGTAACCTCTCACTATACTTACTGTTAGCTTAACACATTAAACTAATGTCTTTAAATATTTGATCGGTATAACACAGTCAATATAAATAGTAAAGGAATATAGAGGTATTAATTTCTTATTTGAAAACAAAATGTGAAAAATAAATTTAAGCAAAATGCCATATTAAGTATCCATTTTATAGAAACAGAGAAAGCACAGTGCAAAAGACAAATGACCATGGATGCCGAGTCTGTGACATTTATTATAGCCAGATATAGGAATAAATTTCCGATAATATCAAATAATTTGCTTTTTTATATTTTCCTCGAGGTGTGTATGAGGCAAACAAATCAAAGTATATCTTACTTCTGTCCAATAAATCTTGTTACACAACCACTAAAACAACGTCGATAAATACGTAATCTAAAAGTTAAATTCAGTTTCCATTATATGAATCACTCTATCTTTATTTAAATAAATAATAAAAGACGTTATTTTAGGAAGAACATGTGAGCTCTGCACTAAAATCCTACTGCGTGAGAACCTTTGTAGCTTGTAGAATAGACTGGAGATAGTATAACCTAAATACCAAAATAGAGAGCAAAGGATGAAGTCCGCACTTATTGCAGTAGTGTAACATGTACATTAGACTAGTCCTATCATAACCCAACCACCAATTGAGAGCAAACACCACAAATTTATTCCAATAGCATAACCTGGACAAAAGACTAGTCTACCACAACCCAAGCACCAATTGAGAGCAAAGGAAGAAGTCAGCATATATTGCAGTAGTGTACCCAGTGCAATAGACTAGTCTACCCAAACCCAAACACCAATTTAGAGCGAAGGAAGAAGTCAGCATTTATTGCAATAGTGTAACCTGTACAATAGACTAGTCCTACCACAACCCAAGCACCAATTGAGAGCAAAGGGAGAAGTTTGCGTTTATTGCAGTAGTGTAACCTGTGCAATAGACTAGTCCTATCATAACCCAACCGCCAATTGAGGGCAATGGAAGAAGTTAGCATTTATTGCAGTAGTGTAACCTGTGCAATAGACTAGTCTACCACAACACAAACACCAATTTAGAGCGAAAGAAGAAGTCAGCAATTATTGCAAAAGTGTAACCTGAGCAAAAGACTAGTCTACCACAACCCAAGCACCGATTAAGAGCAAAGGAAGAAGTTAGAATTTATTGCAGTATTGTAACCTGTGCAATAGACTAGTCTACCCAAACCCAAACACCAATTTAGAGCGAAGGAAGAAGTCAGCATTTATTGCAAAAGTGTAACCTGAGCAAAAGACTAGTCTACCACAAACCAAACACCGATTAAGAGCAAAGGAAGAAGTCAGCATTTAATGTAATAGTGTAACATGTACAATAGACTAGTCCTATCACACCCCACGCACCAATTGAGAGCAAAGGAAGAACTCAGCATTTATTGCAATAGTGTAACTTGTACAATAGACTAGTCCTACCACACCCCAAGCACCAATTAAGAGCATAAGAAGAAGTCAGTATGTATTGCAGTAGTGTAACCTGTAAAATAGCTAGTCCTACCACAACCCAAGCACTAATTGAGAGCAAAGGAAGAAGTCAGCATTTATTGCAATAGTGTAACCTGTACAATAGACTAGTCCTACCACACCCCAAGCACCAATTGAGAGCATAAGAAGAAGACAGTATTTATTGCAATAATGTAACCTGAGCATTAGATTAGTCCTACCACAACCCAAGCACCAATTGAGAGCAAAGGAAGAAGTCAGCATTTATTTCAGTAGTGTAACCTGAGCATTAGATTAGTCCTACCACAACCCAAGCACCAATTGAGAGCAAAGGAAGAAGTCAGCATTTATTTCAGTAGTGTAACCTGAGCATTAGACTAGTCCTACCACAACCCAAGCACCAATTGAGAGCAAAGGAAGAAGTCAGCATTTATTTCAGTAGTGTAACCTGAGCATTAGATTAGTCCTACCACAACCCAAGCACCAATTGAGAGCAAAGGAAGAAGTCAGCATTTATTTCAGTAGTGTAACCTGAGCATTAGACTAGTCCTACCACAACCCTAGCACCAATTGAGAGCAAAGGAAGAAGTCAGCATTTATTTCAGTAGTGTAACCTGAGCATTAGATTAGTCCTACCACAACCCAAGCACCAATTGAGAGCAAAGGAAGAAGTCAGCATTTATTTCAGTAGTGTAACCTGAGCATTAGATTAGTCCTACCACAACCCAAGCACCAATTGATAGCAAAGGAAGAAGTCAGCATTTATTTCAGTAGTGTAACCTGAGCATTAGACTAGTCCTACCACAACCCAAGCACCAATTGAGAGCGAAGGAAGAAGTCAGCATTTATTTCAGTAGTGTATACCAAATACTCCCATCGAAGAAAATACAATAAGGAAACCGGTGGTCTAAATCTGTAAATATGTAAATACTACTAAAAATATGTGAATAAATTTCTAGTGTAAAGTATTCATAAAATTCCTTCTATTAGCTTACACTCTTCTTACATATATATATATATATATATATATATATATATATATATATATATATATATATATATGTATGTATGTGTGTGTGTGTGTTAAAACATTTTTAAAACCTCATAGTGGATGACAATTGTTGTTAATACAGTATTATTACTGTAATTATTACAGTTAATATTTATTCAACAATTAAATATAAAAATTTGAGCGAAATAGGACGGATTCGAACTTACTATCTTCATGTTCGTAGTCTAGCGCTTTGACCCTGAGCCAACTTTCCCACAGCTACAAATGTGTTTTTCAAAGATGTAAATCAATATTTCTTTGGGCACCACGTGGTTGTCGTAGAAGCCTCCATTGTACAACTTTAAATTACCTCCATGGTTACCTTACAATATTATAAATAATGATCAAGGATTAAAATGGATGACAAAAATAAACAAACAAACTGGATTAACGGTATCGAACCTTGCTTTACGAAAGGACAATGGGAATGGAAAGCGAAAAGAAACTACAACCCAATGCAAGCAACATAAAAAAAGAAAGCGTATAAATAGTAACAAACCAAAATAAGAGTTAATAATAGTAGAACACCATACATAGAAAGAAAAATTTAAAATTGCAAGCAAATTTGCTTTCTATCTTGCCAGTTGATACTGTTATTCTGACACATGTATATACATATTTATATTAATTTTAATCTATCTACCTATAAATATATATACATATTCCCAGGATAGTTCCTGTGAGGTTTGGTTCGGATCCATCCACAAGGAGGATTGGGATGGTTTAAAAACTGATGTATGTACGTAAGTATGTATGTATCTTATGGACGCCTAAACCACTGAACAAAAGCTATTGAAATTTGGAGACATTTATTAACATATTTCCAGGATAGTTCGTATGAAATTTAGTTCAAATCAATTCACATGGCTCAGCCCAGAGGCTTAGGATGGTTCAAACACTGATATATGTATGTGAGTATGTATGTATCTTATTTAAACGCTGAACAGAAATTATTGACATTTGGAATGGTTGTTTAACACATTACCAGGATGGTTTGTGTGACGTTTGGTGCATATCCATCTACAGGGCTCCGACCGAGAGGTTTGGGATGGTTCAGTGTACAGCCTTCCATAAGTCAAATGTTAAAATGCATATCCATACTAGCGTTACTGTATAAATTAAAATAATTATAAACATAATATAAAAATAAAATACATTATAATTTTTAAAAATTGTTTACAATTGCTAAATTATATGTACAATTATTGCTATCACGTATATTGATATTAAAAGTAGGATCTTTGATTATTGTCTTGCGAAATTTGAATCCACCAAAGCTATGCAACGGGACCAGACTAACTACAAAAAAACTGACCACTTAATCCAGGTATTAATCATAGGTGATGTTTAAAGAAGGGATGGTCTTAATTCCATGAATACCGATGATTTCCTCAGATCTATCCATTGATTTCAAACGACTATAATTTCCTTTGAAACTTACATTCGCAATAACCATAAACAAGGCACAAGGACAATCATAGACCGTTGCCGGAAAAAAAATTGGGACATTCGAGTTTTTTTACGGTAATTATATGTTGTTTTTTTTATTGTTATAGATCTATTGATGTTTTTTTGTTATTTATTGCTATGTTTCTCTTATTGTTATATATTTATGGTTACATAAATAATTTTATATATTGCTGCTTTGCTTGAGTTTTGTTTATTTTGTAATTTTTATTTTATTTAAAATGTATTTCATTTTGTTTTATTTAAAATATTGCGTTTTGTGTTAGTTTTTGATTGGCAATAATAACCACATTTAGTTTTTCACCAGGAAAAAACCAAAAATAAAAAAAATATGTTTTGTTCCTACCTGTTGGGACACCTAAAATGTGAATGTTTATACATCTAATGAAAGGAAGAAAAACATTGTCTATCCTCTAGCATTGCAGTAAAGGAAATATAATTATTTAAATGTACGATTTGCTTTTCTTATTGCAAAAATTATGGATTCGAGAGCAGCAACGTGCGCCGGGTAACGCCAGCAACCTATATATATAAACCGATGTATTTATGCATGTATCGTATGGACGCCTAATCCGCTTTGCAGAAGCTAGTAAAATTTAGAGAAATCTTTCAACATATTCCCAGGATTGTTCGTATGAAGTTTGGTGTTGATCCATCTGCAGGGCTCTGCCCCAGAGGCTTAGGATTGTTCAAAAACCGGTATATGTATATATTTGTGTATGTAATGTCTTATGAACAGATGGTTCAGTGTACAGTCTTCAATAAGTCTAATGTTAAAATGTACATCCATACTACCGTTGCTTAGTTAATTTAAAAAAATTATAAACATTTTGTAAAAATAAAAATACATAAATAAAATTTTTAAATTGTTTGACGTTGCTAGATTCAATGTATAATTATTGCCATCACACTAATTGACATTAAAAGTAGGATCGCTGATAATACTCTTGCGAAATTTGAATCCAACAAAGATGTATAACGAAACCAGACTGACAACAAAACTGACGTGGAATCGTGTCAGAAATCATAAGTTGCAAGTTTAAAGGAGAGATGGTTTCAATTCCACGAATACCAATCATTTCATCAGATCTACCCTTCGATTTCAAACGAGTATAATTTTCTTTGCGTCTTGCATTTGCAATAACCACAAACAAGGCACTAGAACCATCCATCATTGGCCATTGCTGGATTAATTTTGGAAGGTTCGTGCTGTTGCGTGCTCACGTATTTGGACACCTACATATTTGTATAATTCGCCTAATGGAATCACAATAAAAATGTGTCTAGCCTCTAGCATCGTAGTAAATGAAATAATTTATTTAGATGTCTGATTTGCTTTTGTTATTGGAAAATTATTTAATAATATTCCATTTTCAATAGTAAAATTATGATTTCTGGCGCTGTAACATGCGCCGAGAAACGCTAGTTATAAAATAAAAAGAATCTAACATACCTTTTTTTTTGACTCGATTAGAAATTGACTTTAAAACATAATCACTGTCTTGTATAATCAAACTTTGTTATAGGTTTGAAGTCTAGTTCAAAATTTCCTTTAAAATAATTTTGTCTATGTTGTTTGATTGGGAGTTTCATATTGAAAAACCAATAAATTCATGAAAATTAAAAACAAAATGAGTATATTTAATTAGTGTTTTCCAAGTACAAAGAAAGATTATGTAGCCTAACTAATAAACCATATGCATGCGTGAAAATGAACTAATGAATGTGGTATGTAGTGAAGAAGAAATATTTTTAACGCGAAATGAAAAAAAGTGATATATTTTAATTAAATATTAGAAATTATATTTTTAATGTTATTATATATATATATATATATATATATATATATATATATATAGAGAGAGAGAGAGAGAGAGAGAGAGAGAATTATTTTCCTGAAGATGCTGGTACTATTTTATCGGCGAAAAGCTTTGAATAAATATATTCTTTAAAAGTATTCTTGTTTTTAAAATATTTTAAATTTATTAACTATATTACAGGAAAATATATCACCATATTTAATATAATATTATATATATATATATATATATAGATATATAGATAGATTGATAGATTATTACTGTATTAAAAGTTTTGTGTCATTAACAGTTCAACTGTCATAAGTGATATTAACTCTTTTTTATACTCAGCTAACATTTTTTATAATTTTTTTTTATGTAACTAAGACGGTCCCTATCTTAGCAGTTTGCTTTCTGAAGACGGTTAAAAAATGTCAGCCTTGATCTTAGGAATAACACCAAATCGATATTCTAATACAGGTGGTGAATCAGGAATATTCCTGATGATGTTGGCACTGTTAGCCAACGAAAAGCTTTGAATTGTAAATTCAATTATAATTCTTGTATTTGCATTTTGACTTAGTTCTATATATATATATATATATATATATATATATATATATATATATATATGTATATATATATATATATATATATATATATATAACATATATATATATATATATATACATATATATATATATATATATATATATATATATATATATATATATATATATATATATATATATATTACTTGTTCATCTACTGTTAAAATTATTTTTTTTAAACTTATACCACATTTCTAGTTTATTTTCACTTATGCATATGTTATATTTATTACATAGTCTCTTGTACATTGTACATTGTAAAGCTATGTGTACTTCTTATATAGCTATAGTGATGTTTTGTTTCACAGCTTTCATAAAGAAGTTAAACTGTTTAAACAAAACAAGTCATCGATTTTAGGAGGTTTAATATCTTTTAAATATAATATAAATGAACTCTATAAATATAATATAATCGTATAAGGGAACAGAAACTTTGTACAGAAGATAATACGATGAGGCTGATACACAGTTACTAAATGTAATGGAAACTCATGTTAAGGAAATGCCATTTGTGTCACTACATAATGACTTGAATGTTTGTTTAAATGAACCTTCATGTGACACAGAACCGGCCTTGTTACATCCATTTTGACACACATCTGCTTTACCCTGGCTTAGTATTCCCATGATTTAAATTTCTACCTCATCTTACCTCAATTCAGAAAAGACAAAAACACTCAGTATCGTACGCTTTGTGAGGAGCTTTGGCTTACATTGTGAGTCCGGCTTTTGTCGTTACATTTTTGTCGTTACACATTTTACACACTGATAATATCATTTTCGACTGATGTTTGTCGTACTTTCTCTCTCTACTTAACCTAGAGGCTTCTTTACGGGAGCATTGACTGTTCAATAGGTTTCAATTTCTCATCCTTTGAAAACGATTTCCCTGCAAATTGATTAAAACCCGACGAAGCGTTACACCCCCTTTCTCACTGCTAATTATAACTAAATGCCGCTGGGCAAACATTTTTTACCTCCGAAATGATTGGACTTTTGCATCCAACTTTTTTTAAAGCCAACTTCAAGCTAATTTGTTTCACCTCTGTTTTTCATCGAATCGTTTATTTTTGGTCTTTTGTAAACTCAAAATTTCGCTGACTTCACGTTTTGTTCTTTTCCAGCTACGGTTATCTTTTATAGTCCTCCAGACCATATACCTAATAAGTAAGGTAAAAAGCTTGAGAATATTCAACGATTGATTGCGGTTTCGAATAGAGCGTCCGTCTACGGTAGACATAAAGTCATAAGATAGCATTGTTTCTAGGCTAAAGCTAAAGCAAATAGATATGGATGTCAGATAATTCCCAACCGATCTGTTCTCTGAGAGTCTCCATTAAAACTTTATGAGTTTTTCAGATACTGATAATATTATTTATTCTTTTAAACAACTGTGGAACATGACTTAACTATACAATAAATTGAAAACCAATAACCATAATAAAATAAATAACAAAATAGTATCTTAAAAACAGAATTTAGAAGGTTTATTACCAACTAGACTGACAAGACTAGACTAGACCAAAGTATATCCTAATATGTTTTCTGGATTATATTTTTCAATTCCTTCTATTAGTTCACGCTCTACTTATACATATCTTCCCGGGAGTATTCAGTCGGAGTGGTCGTATTGGTTGGAGATGTAGGGGGTAGTTCTATGGGGGTGAAAGTGGAAGAATCTGAGTGGAAAATCCCCAAAGCTAACACTGTCGCTCGGGTATATTGAAGGTACTGAGTATAATCCATATGACTGTTCACTCCTTCATTTCTCCCTTCTTGCGCTTCAAAATAGTTTAGCTCACAAAGAAACCCAGAAGTTTAAAATCTCCCGGAAATTGTCAATGGGGGGGGGGTGTTAAGTTGAGAAATTTCATCTTTGAATCATAATTGTTTGGAGATGTAGGGGGTAGTTCTATGGGGGTGACAAGGAATTAATAGGGATACAAAATCCCCGAAACCATAAAATCCCTTAAAATTGTTTCTTGTAGTTATAGAAGGTGCTGAAATAAATCCATTCGACTGCTCGTTTTTTTCTTCTTCTCCCTTTTTGCGCTCCAAAATAGTTTAGCTCACAAAGAAATCCAGAAGGTTAAATTCTCCCGGAAATTGTCAATCGGGGGGGGGG
The DNA here is from genome assembly GCA_036971475.1 of Prosapia bicincta. Classification (NCBI taxonomy): domain Eukaryota; kingdom Metazoa; phylum Arthropoda; class Insecta; order Hemiptera; family Cercopidae; genus Prosapia; species Prosapia bicincta. The sequence goes on from JBAIZL010000001.1 coordinate 378,820,482, forward strand.
GGGGTTTGTCAAGTTGAGAAATTCTATCTTGGAATCATAATTGTTTAGAGATGAACGGGGGTAGTTCTATGGGGGTGACGAGGGATAAATAGAGATAAGAAATCCCCGAAACCAAAACACCCTCTAAAATTGTCGCTCGGAATTATTGAAAGTACTGGGTCTAATCTATTCGACTGTTCCCTCCTTCTTGCCACTTCCCTTCCTACGCTCACAAATACTTTTGCTAACATTCTTCAATATTTTCAAAGATTGCGACAATCAAATGAATTTAATAAGAAGCAAAGAAGAAAGGTTCGTTACAGAATGCTTTTCATCTTACATCAAGGCGTCAAATTGCCCCTTTTGTTGCCCGCAACAGCGTTACAACATCAATTAAATCCGACTTTAATTAAATTACTTTAAAACGTCTCTTTACTACCAGACACTGTGTATGATCCCTTTGGCAAAGAAAATATTTTCAGGAAAACAAAAGGATTTCATTCATTAATTTCCTATTCATCTTGGAGCTACTAATAGGTTCGAATACTGCAAAAATAATCGTATTGTTGAATGTTGCTGTCAATGTAGGAATATAGACAAAATATTAAAACATTGTTTTGGCTGCCCACATAATAAAGTTTAAAAAATAAAAATAACCTCCCATTACAATGACCAGGAAACTTTATAAATCAGGATTTATTAAGTCCAACTATTAGTTCCCACGCCCCTCTATATACATTTATATATTTTGTTCAAATTTTCAATAGGTAATTATTTACTTTTAATTCACTCAAGTTCAAATACATTTTTTTTACCTATAGTGAATGACATTATATATTAATTACAGTTTTTTCATATATTATTTCATTATTAATACATTAATAATGAATTAATTTTAGATCAATATGGAGGAAAACCTTTCACAAAAGGTCAAGTTAATAGTTATTTGGCTCAAAATAAGACATGTTTGGCAACATGATGTTTATAAAACAACTGATTTTATGTTATAAAACTGTCTTAAAGTATATGTTATGTTAATCTATTCATAAATGCAATGAGTGTAATAAAAAGAATATTGCATACAATTGTCTTTGTTGAAATAAGTAGGAATTGATTTTTTTTAAATTATTTTTTGTATTACTTGTTTTTATGGTAAAGCTATGACGTGGAGTGAATTGTCTGGGAGTCATTCGCTACACCATTAAAACCTAAAAGATTACAATTATTGAGTTCTGCAGACACCGCTACTATCAATTATTATTTGGAGTAACTAAAGACAATAATTATTCAAAAAATTCGCTATAAATCAATACTTGCTGTACATTTCAGACACAAGGTAGCATTATCATGAGTACTTTTAAATATCGTAACTTTTCTACCACTATATATATATATATATATTTAAATATCGCAATATGTATTCTTGTGTAGTAATAAAGAACTAAGTCAAAATACAAATACAAGAATTATAATTAAATTTGCAATTCAAAGCTTTCGTTGGCTAACATGACCAACATCATAAATATTATATATATATATAATATTATATATATATATATATATATATATATATATAATTTCGCAATATTTATTCTTGTGTATTAATAAAGAACATAGTCAAAATACAAATACAAGATTTATAAATACATTGAATTGTAAATTCAATTATAATTTTTGTATTTGTATTTTGACTTATATTCTTTGTATATATATATATATATATATATATATATATATATATACATTATATATGTAATATATATATATATATATATATATATATATATATATATATACTATAATATTATATATATATATATATGTTGATACGTATTCTTCACGGATGGAAAAATATGATGAATAGTTACTATCTGGAGTACATCCGTTTATTATGCAGTCCATAAATTCACAGTTCGCGACCGTTTCGCTAGACTCTCTTCCAGCATTGACGAGGTGAACCCAACAACAGTAGAAGAGCGAGTGAACTGTTGTTGGGTTCACCTCGTCACTGCTGGATGAGATTCTAGCGAACCGTCGGAACTGTGAATTTATGGACTGCAGAATGAACGGATTGTACTCCAGATAGTAACTATTCATCATATATATATATATATATATATAAAGTATATATATATATATTTATAATATATATATCCTAAATAATAAATTGTAGTGAATTATTCTGCTGAATAATTTATGTTCTCATATTTTGTTTATAGTTAATAAACAATATAAGTGAGAAAAACTAGAATTAAAAGAAATAATTTTAAATAAAACTCCTAACTCAGACACCTTTTATTTAAATCCTTATGTAAATTTTGATTGCAAAGGAA